>CM060952.1:99719049-99740812 GCA_030765055.1 Mantis religiosa
TGCTTAAAACTGTATAAAGTTATGAAAAATAATATAATATTTACAATTGAAAGACTAAAAATTTTGCTAGTAATACCGACAAAGACCAGTACAATATTATAATTACAAAACAACTGCACTAAAATATTTAAATTGAATACAGCGCCAATTAAAGGTTAAGCAGGACGTTACTTATGCCACTTTTGCGTAACTTAAAACAAGCTTTAACTTGTTATTTTTGTTATAATAATTTAAAAGGAAAATTTCTATACCTGTGTGAAATTTTGTCATATGTATCGCGTAGGCTACGGCACCTGGTATAATATTGTGACTTTGTGGTTTCGTGAAATGAAAAGTCCAATTACACCACTCAAAAATGTTCTTTATTTCCACCGACTTACAGTTTAACACTTGCCAATTACACAGAATTACTTGCTGCACACAATTACGATTCACCAGTCCGTCCGTTACAATTTCACTGTACTCGCGGTTACGTAAGCTCCGGTACACTTCACAGTTACATACAGTCTTCCGTCGCACAACCCTTTCGTTCATTAACACGTCACTAACTCTTACACCAAGAACTGCGACTGTCTCCTCACTCACTGACAAAACCAACTCACTGACTGACTAAACCAAAACCAACTCAACTCACTAACTCCGTCTGTCTGTCTGTAGCTCTCTTTATATAGGAGTATCGCCGGTTTCTCGTGTTTACAGGATTGTTCTAGTAACAGAAAGATCGAGAAACAGGTGTAGAGAAAACCGGCGACACAGTCATGTTTTTCCCTGACCACAGTCTGTCACCACCACAAGACAAACGAGGAGGAGGTGTGGCTAACCGACCTCCCCTACCTTCCGCTGCCAGCTGCTTTACAGGGTGCTCAGCGCCCGCGTTACACTGCTCCCTCCTCAAAGCTGTTCGCCCCGAACAGCCCCATCGTAGCGTGCGAGGCGGTCCAGGTGTACCACCAGCATCTGCTCGGAGTCTCAGCCAGAAGTAGCGCTGCCGTAGTTTGTGAATCATTCGGTTCGCTCCCAGGTGTCCTCCTGAAGTACCGGCGTGCACTTCCTCCAAGACTTCCGGGACCTTGCTCCGGGGAAGTACCAACTGTCCTCTCTGCGCCTTCCCATCGGGTGACTCCCATACCCGGAACAGCACGCCCTCTCTGGTCTTCAATGAGTCCCATTGGGCCCAGTGCGACTTGTAGGTGGCGCTCCTCGGTGCGATGTCCTCCCAGGTCGGTCTCGTCCCTGCGTCCACTTCCCTCAAGAGTGGCCCCAAGTCTGCGTCCGCCAGCTGCTCCCTCCTCAGGCCTGCGCTATCCCAGCCTTCAGCAGGCACTGCCACAACTACTCGGACTGCTGCGGCACGCTCCTCCTCTTCCACTCTTGTGCGCTCGTGGCCGTCCTGGATCTGCGATAGGACACCTCCAATGCAATGGTCGCTGGCGTCGGTGTCCACAATGAAGGCGCCACCCGGTTGTGGGAAACCCAAAATTGAAGCACTGCACAGGGTCCCCTTCGGGTGCTGGAAAGCGTCTTCGGCGTCCTCCGTCCACACATAAGGCCGGTTTTCCTCCGTCAGGCGGGTGAGGGGTTTTGCGATGTTGTCGGCCTTTTCCTCTAAATCATTAAGGCGGTCGTCTACTTGACCCTTCCGCGTGCCCAGGTTCGTGACGTCATCCCCCACGCCGGCCAACCGTTCCTCAAACTTGGCGGCGAGAGCCTCGTTCGCCACCTTCATTTCGGTAGCCAGACCGTCGTTCGCTGCTCTCATTTCCGTGGTTAACTCGGCCTTCATTTGTTCCATCTTCTCGGCGATGTTGTCCCTAGCCGTCCTGATCAGTTTCAGTTCCGCGGCCAGGTTATTTCTAGTCTCCAGCTTCTCTGTTAATTCGGCCCGCATTTCTTCCATCTTCCCGATTAGTTCGGCCTTCATTTCCATCATCTTCTCCAAAAATTTTTCCAATGCCGTGTCCATGGTTGTAATGTTCGGTGATGTTGTTTTCCCGCTTCCTGACACCAGTGTGACTTTGTGGGTTCGTGAAATGAAAAGTCCAATTACACCACTCAAAAATGTTCTTTATTTCCACCGACTTACAGTTTAACACTTGCCAATTACACAGAATTACTTGCTGCACACAATTACGATTCACCAGTCCGTCCGTTACAATTTCACTGTACTCGCGGTTACGTAAGCTCCGGTACACCTTCACAGTTACATACAGTCTTCCGTCGCACAACCCTTTCGTTCATTAACACGTCACTAACTCTTACACCAAGAACTGCGACTGTCTCCTCACTCACTGACAAAACCAACTCACTGACTGACTAAACCAAAACCAACTCAACTCACTAACTCCGTCTGTCTGTCTGTAGCTCTCTTTATATAGGAGTATCGCCGGTTTATCGTGTTTACAGGATTGTTCTAGTAACAGAAAGATCGAGAAACAGGTGTAGAGAAAACCGGCGACACAGTCATGTTTTTTCCCTGACCACAGTCTGTCACCACCACAAGACAAACGAGGAGGAGGTGTGGCTAACCGAACCTCCCCTACCTTCCGCTGCCAGCTGCTTTACAGGGTGCTCCAGCGCCCGCGTTACAATATGCTCAGTATGTGTATAGGATTGGAATGACAGCGTTCTGTGTTATCCAAATTTAGTCTGTGTTAGATTACGACATCTAGGTCAGTATACGTACCGGGTGAGTAAAACTTATGGAACAATACTTGTAGCTTTGTTGTTATAGTTTTATGGTATTATATATATTTTTAGAAAATCTATAAGTTATAAACATGTTTTCATAGCACTATAATTGTGAACAGGGCATGACTTTTTAAATGGCTACATCTTTTTTCATATATTTTGTCCTCGGGTCTCAGAACGTACAGGTAGATGCTTTTCTGAACTGTAATTTTAATTTATTAAGACGAATTACAGCACATGCAATTTAAAACAAAAACACTTTCATAAAAAATTAGTCGTACTGTGTTGTAACACATGACGAATTCACCTCAAAAAGTGCTTAAAAAGAATTATCCTCCATTTACTGCCAAACAATACCAAAGCCTGTATTTGAAATTAATTAATGTTTTCAGCAAAAATTTTCGCCTGATTAGCTGCATTTCTTGTCCAATTCTTCACTTTAACTCAAGATCTCTTGGTTCATTCTTGTAAACCCTCACTTCAAATATCCTTACAAGAAAAGGTCTAAGGGGTTCATGTCATGGTGGCCATTTAATAGTTTTTCATCTGACAATCCATCTTTCTGGAAATCCATGATTTAGGTAATTCATCACCTGCCTTCTATATTGTGCAGGGGCACCACCTTGCTGGAATAAAATATAATTTTGAATTCATATAATTTTATCATCATCTTCAAGGATTGGGCCCTGTGACCCGTTCCGTTCTCTTCAAGAGCCTACTGATCCTTCCAGCGTAGAGCTAGGCGTCCCACGTGTCTCTTTCCGTTCGGTATATAATCTAAAACTCTTCTCGAAAGTCGTTCCGCATCCATTCTTAAAATATGATTTTTCCATTCATTTTTGTTCTTTATTATTTTACTGTTTAAATTAAAAATTCCAAGCTCTTCTCTTATGTTTTCGTTTCTTATGTGGTCTATTCTTTTATAACCTGTCACAAATCTCATCTCTGCCGATTCTAGCTGTTTACGTTAGTTCTTTACCAGAGTCCATATTTCGGAACCGAATGCTAGCGTTGGGACTGTCATTATCTTATAAAATTTCGTTCTGTGTTTCCTTTCGTGTTTTCCTGTTCAGCGTTCTTATTATAGTCTCACACATTTGATTGAATCTGTTTAATTTCACCTCCATATCCTTGTTGTTATTAGCTACTGATACTGTGTAGCCTAGATAGTTAACTATTAAGGGCACTGGGAGATAATTTTTACCCAGACAAGGCCAATTTTTTTACCAAAATTAAAATTTGACTATATAGAAAACTAAACATTATCAGAAATTGAAATTCCGTATGACAACTGTATAAGGATATGTGTGTATTTAACTACCGTATAATATTTAAATTACGTTCACGTAGGTTCATGCAAAAGGGGCATAAATCACACCGTGTGTCCTGAAAAAATTATTGCACCCTATATTTCAGGTGCACCTTACTTGTAGGAATTTAAAGCTACATGCAACAAGCTTTATCCTAAATAACCTAAGATACAGTTTTATAATATCGGCTAAATGAAAATCACATATAGTTTAAACTATGCCCATGAAAAATTAATTAGTTTTGAGTAAAAAAAAGATAATATTTTCAAGGACTGAATATTTGTTTTCATCCATTTTATAAACCACATGAATATAAATGTTAGTCGAATGTGTTCAAGGAACATTGAGAATTAACCACTACAAATTTTTTGTCAATATGTTTTATAGTTTTTGAGAAACATGCAGCTAAAGTATGAAAAATCAAGGTTTTGGGAAACCACGATCAAAGATTAAGCACCATTCTCAGGAAGTGGGAGTGTCATTACGCCGCCATGTTTAAATTGACGAATTAAAGGACTTCAATACCAGCTGACAACCTATGTTATATATATTATTTTAAAACTGAAGAATTATGTAATTTTTTAACATTAAAAACAAAAAAATGTATTTTTTGAAACCTATCTACCTCCCAGTGCCCTTAACCTTATAATTCCTATAATTTTGAATAAAGTAGCAGAAGCAGAAATTAGTTTATTTTGTAGAAGGCGTAAATAAACTTCAGAATTTAAGTTGCCACCAATGTAAACTTGGTCATATTCGATCACCATTAGTATTTCAGTTCGTTGTCTTTCTGTAAGTTGTGCCATGACTTATTACTTTCAGGAAGATTTTGCAATGAAGTAAGCATTGTTGTCCTTATTAGCTTAGCCTTTGTCTGTATTTGTTAAATACAAAGTCACAAATTGAAGTAGCTTAGTGTGTTGTTAAATTCAAAACCTACTCAGTTTGAAGCTAGTGAGGCGTCTGTCTTTGCTCAGTACACAGGCAGTAAGGTCCTAATAAATTTAAATTGTGGTTTGAAACGGTATTTATTTGTACGTTCTGAGATTGAGTTCAGGAGGAGTGCAGAAAAAATAAATGTTTCCATCTAAAAAGAAATTTCACACCCTTTATTTGTAGTCACAGCAATGTGAGGACATGTTGATATCTTACAGCTTTTCTAAACAATATCACTTCACAGAGTTGCAACAGAGGGTTACAGGCATTGTACCATACTTTTTACTCACTCAGTATATAAATGGATGACACGATGATTGTATTAACAAAATTTATTCCGTCTTAGGTTACGCCGTCTATGTTCTCAAGATGTTTTCGGGAAGCAAGCCGGGTGAAAAGACGATTAGAAATCGACGTTTCGGGAGTGTGCATATCTCATCAGGATATTTATTAAATGTTATAACCACAAATGAAACACTGGGTATAATACAAATATAAATAAAGACAAAACACTAACAAAATTTGCATTACTGAACGAAAAGCTGTTTTCAGTAAATTAAATGCCAGGTCAGGAGATGGCGTGGTATAGAAAATTAATTGCGTCAATGAAACGCAACTTCTTAACTTGATTATCAAGTATTGATCTGTGCTACTTAAGCCGACGGATTTCCATTTTAAGGCCGGTTTCCAAGAGGAGCTGAACTGAAATCCAGCATCACGATTAAGCGTGCTCTTCTTGAGGAAATGGCCAAAGCCTCCTTAACTCTCCGCTCCCAGTAACTTTTGGAATTCGCCAAGGTGGTCATCTCCCGAAAACTGGCTCTATGGTCGTTATCAAAACAATGCTCTGCCAGCCCAGACTTCTCAGGTTGCATTAAATGAATGCTCCGTTCATGTTCGTTTATTCTGGTAGCGATGGTCCTTCCGGTTTGTCATATTTACGGTGTCCCACATTCACAGTGAATGCGGTACACTCCCGGAACTTGGAAGTCCGGTTTGTCTTTCTGGTCTCAACAGATGTTTAATCTTCGGAGATGGCTTGTGAATGGTCCTGATGTTGTATTTGGCGAGACTTCTGCTGATTCTGCCGGAAAGATTGCCGGTAAACGGGATGCAGAATGTAGCGGTAGGCTTATCTGACGCTTGCTGTATTACAGGTTTCCCTTTTTCCTAGCTTTGGTGTTCGATCGTCATATTCGGAGTAGCCGTTTTGACGTGAGGTGAGGTGCTATAACTCCTGCTTTAAGTGGCTAGGATCAGAGATAGACAAAGCTCTGTGGGCCAGTGTATCGAGAAATCCCAGTCGTTGAGACTGATGATGGAACCTATGTGCGTTCAGATACAGATTGGTGTGTGTAGGCTTACGGTATACAGCATGCCCCACTGTACCGTTGCTGGTTTTTCAAACAAGAATGTCCAGGAATTGAAGAGTTCCATCCTTCTCCACTTTCATGGTAAACTGTATTTGCGGTCGAAGACCTTTGAGATGTGCAAGAAAGCTAGGCAAAGTGTCTGATCCATGTGGCCAAATTACAAATGTGTCGTCCACGTATCTATATAAATGAGATGGTTTAAGTGGATCTGTGGCAAGTATTTCATGTTCTAGGTGTTCGATATAGAAATTAGCTATAGCTGGTGACAAAGGGGAGCCCATTGCTACTCCGTCTACTTGTTCATAGAAAGTACCACCAAACAACATGAAAGAGGACGTCATGGTATGTCGGAAGAGCAGTATGTACAAACTGTGTGGAGTTACATGAACACAATTTATATTAATGTCGTGTGTTAATTGCTTCCTAATGAAATACCATTAAATATAGTAAACTTTGTTTTATATGTTCCCTATAGAGAAGTATACATTTAAGTTTAATGTCCATTAATTAACCGGCAGTACTCGTGGTTTAGTTTACAGCTGTCCAGTTATTTTCATTACAATATACCCGCCTCATAACATACCATTCCATACCTCATACATCACCTACCAACACACCCGTATCCATGGATGGTAGCGTGTTTGCCTTCACGTTCAAGAGATCGGGAGCTTGAATCTCGGTAAGGTGAGTTATCCGGATAGGATTTTTCTCGGGAGTTTCTGAAAGATTTCCTTATTCTGAAAGATGAAAGTTTGATAACTCTAAGCTCTATGGACCATGGGTTCATTTGAGCATCATTTCATTCATCGTCCGATAGGACTTAACGTTGGAGGCCGTTAATTAAAAAGGAATTACCATTGCATCAAAATATAAGTATTTGAACATTCAAAGAGAAACAAATAATATAAAATACCACAAAAATGTTAAAACTTAAACTTTATATGAAACGTGTGCTTGTCTATGCTCACGATGTTTAATTTATATAAAAATTTATAAATTAAGGGAAAGGCTATTTCAAAGTCACGAGAACATTTTAATTGCATCATTAAATGTATTGAAGTCGTTTATGATAAAAAGAATAACGAAAACGTTGTTGATATAAAGGATAGCGTAAGACTCAAAGAATTTCTGAAAACATACATTTTCGGTGAAGCTTCGATATTGAATTATTGGGTCAAATCTTCTTCTTACGGAGGTAAATTTATTTATTTATTCTTGTGAACATAACAGGCCAACGCCCAATTACAATGTTCATTACAAACAGGGATTAAATACAGTAATATAAGTAAAGCATACAAGTAAAATAATAATAATAATAATAATAATAATAATAATAATAATAATAATAATAATAATAATAATAATAATAATAATAATAATAATAATAATAATAATAATAATAATAATAATAATAATAATAATAATAATAATAATAATAATAATAATAATAATAATAATAATAATAATAATAATAATAATAATAATAATAATAATAATAATAATAATAATAATAATAATAATAATAATAATAATAATAATAATAATAATAATAATAATAATAATAATAATAATAATAATAATAATAATAATAATAATAATAATAATAATAATAATATAATAATAATAACAATAATAATAATAACAATAATAATAACAATAATAATAATAAATAATAATAATAATAATAATAGTAATAATAGTAATAATAGTAATAATAATAATAATAATAATAATAATAATAATAATAATAATAATAATAATAATAATAATAATAATAATAATAATAATAATAATAATAATAATAATAATAATAATAATAATAATAATAATAATAATAATAATAATAATAATAATAATAATAATAATAATAATAATAATAATAATAATAATAATAATAATAATAATAATAATAATAATAATAATAATAATAATAATAATAATAATAATAATAATAATAATAATAATAATAATAATAATAATAATAATAATAATAATAATAATAATAATAATAATAATAATAATAATAATAATAATAATAATAATAATAATAATAATAATAATAATAATAATAATAATAATAATAATAATAATAATAATAATAATAATAATAATAATAATAATAATAATAATAATAATAATAATAATAATAATAATAATAATAATAATAATAATAATAATAATAATAATAATAATAATAATAATAATAATAATAATAATAATAATAATAATAATAATAATAATAATAATAATAATAATAATAATAATAATAATAATAATAATAATAATAATAATAATAATAATAATAATAATAATAATAATAATAATAATAATAATAATAATAATAATAATAATAATAATAATAATAATAATAATAGTAATGTTTAAAAAGGGGAGACAATCAATTTCAAGGGAAGTTGGACCCGGTACTCCAGTTACTGCTCTTACGGAAGAAAACATCAACACTGCTGCTGCCATTGTGAGAGAGGATCGACGAATTACCTTAAGATCACTTTCTGAAATACTGAACATTTCATTGGGTACCACTCACACGTTGGTGACAGAAACATTACACTTGGACTTGTTTGTGCGCGATGTGTTCCAAGACTGTTGATTCCCGAACAAAAGGACATTCGCATGCAGGTCTGTATGCAGTTATAGTTGATGTTAGAGGAAGATCCGGAGTTTCTTTCAAACTTTATCACTGCTGATGAAACTTGGCTACATCAATTTGATCCTGAGAGCAAACAGCAAAGCTCAGTATGGAAATCTCCTTCATCACCAACCCCCTAAAAAGCAAAAGTGGCCACTTCTGCTGGGGAAGTTATGGTCATCTCATTCTTTGATATTCTTGAATTGTTTATCAGCATGTTGTACCTGCACACACATCAGTAACTGGAAAATTCTACAAGGATGTCCTGAAAACATTGCAAGTCCATATCAGCAGCAAAAGGCCACATTTCCGTGAAGCAGGCTTGATGCTGCACCACGATAATGCGCGGCTGCGTATTGCCAATGTTGTTGGTGAATATCTTGCAAAAATCAACATGAAGTGCATCCCTAACCTTCCCTATAGTCCGGATTTAGCCCCATGTGACTTTTTTCTATTCCCTAACTTGAAGAAACGATTTCGTGGAAGGCATTATCCATCATCAGAAGTAGTGGTGAAGGCTGCGGAGGCGATTTTGAAGCATCTTTCAAAATATGGTCTCCAGCATGTCTTTGAAGATTGACAGAAACGCTGGGACAAGTGCATCGCATTCAGGAGAGACTATTTTGAGAAGGACCATAAAAATTATGAGGATGAGTAAAGGTATGTTGTAAAAAAAATATGTGATCATTCTTTATTTAACAGCCCTCGTATTTAATTCTTTTTAGGAATTTAAACAAAGAAAGTAATAATAGTTTGTGAAAGAATGAAGAGAGAAAGTCATATGAGTGTGCTATATGTCAGTTCGTGGGTGTAAATAAAAGTATGCTTTCCTTTTTTATTGTACAAAAAGACCTGTTAACACACGACGCTGATGAAATGTGCATTTTTAATATTTGGGTCAGCGGCAGGAATATTAAAATTAAATATTAACTTTACGAGGGAACTGAAATCACTGATTCGTGTAATATGATGTCTACTGAATATTAACTGCTGAGAGTAAAAATTTCGATATAGTTCCTTACAGGTCATTACAATACCATACCAGTATCAAACGAATCTCTGTAAAAGGATGGGTTATCTGGAAGTCATGTAGGGAGAGAACAGCTTATTTTTCTCACAACTTTTAATTTGAAGTTGGAGCACTTCACCCTAAATAGACCACAATGGACTCATCGTGCTTCTATCGTGATTTCTAGGAGGAAGAACTGAAGAGGAGACTTAAAGTGTGACCAGACGGGATCCATAACATTTCCAAGATGATGATCCATCATGGGGCAGCTCTGCGTAAGCGCCACGCAACCCTGGAGGAGTCCCATGGCAGGCTAAACATCCGTTCCATCCTGATTTATTGGAGAATTGTAAACAAAAACACGCCTGCCAACTGAATCAATTGTACGTTCATTGACCAATGTCACATATTGCAAAGAACATCGGCTACAAAACAGGTTCGCTAAATACTAACAAAAACTGTTGGATAGTAGTAAAAAGCGACTTTTTAACGTGTTTTTGTGGCATATAGAGCTGCAAAAATATTAATCTAAATTAAATAACTACACTAATCAGAAAATAAGGGAGCAGCACGCACAGATATTCTTCTGCGACAAGGTGGTGTGAGAAATATATATTGGAGTACAGTGCATCGAAAAGTTCATCATTAATGAGCCACCTACAATCAAAAAATTGCTTCGTTTGTAAACGATTACGTGGCGGAGTGAGAAAGCGAATGGGTATTTTTGTGTGTGCATTGCTTACTGAAGAATTAATCCCCTCGGTAAAACATGTATAGAGGAATATTTCCAGAACTCTAAGCTGTAGAGACCCTGGGCTTCTTTGAGCATCATTTCAACCATTTCATTAATCGTCCGATATGACCTACGTTGGAGGATGTTAATTAAAAATGCTATATATGTTAAATTGTTGCCGGAAGATACATAGAATATTTTTGAAAAGGATATATTATGCTTATCACGTATATATGCGAGATAACTTAGAAGATTTATGCGTTACTAGCATCAGACGAGAAGCGCTGGAGACCCTAAGTTGAGTGCCAGCTTTGTTTTTGACCATTTTCAATCAGCTTAACAGCTAAAACACTATATATTTTAAATGTTAACATAAAATTCAAAATTTAAATCTGAATTTCCAAGGAATAGCTTTTTAAACTCCCCCTCTTCTGAAGAATTTTTAAAATAAGTACAACTGGTAAAGCTTAAGATACGTTACTGCAAAAGTGTAGCTTTTTAATTGTATAATTTATTTGGAATAGTTTTTTTATGATACCAATCATTTACCACATTACCCAATTTCAATTCCTGGATGACAGGGAAACGTCACTCAACCATAAAACTTCACTGTACTCTAAAATTTCTAGAACTGTGAGTGCTTTCAACATTTTAAAACTCATAAAATCAAGTTCAGAAGCTCAATTCAGGGAGTAATAACACCAATTGTTTCTCTAACAACACACCATGGTGCTTAAGATGTTTAAGGGGGCTGTAAAACGAAACAACTTATTATAAAACAGTCGTTTGTTATTGCTTTGAAACTTTCAGTATCTAGTAATCCTTCATTTGTTTCTGAGTTGGCCTGAAAAGAGTGGAATTTCAAAGCCATAGACACGTTTTTTAAACAACTTCATCCCTCATCCTCATGTTTTTACGAAGGAAATGTGTAATGAAACTATCTGTGCAAAAGTTATGTTAATTAAAATATAGCAGAGAGAAGCCTTTGTAGGAGTAGCTCGTGGAAGAGTAGACAATATCACGTTATCAATTTTTTTCCCCTGCATGTCTAAATTTACTTCTCCGTGCTTCTCAGATATGGAATACTGTTAGTGTATATTATATTTAACAAAGCTTTTAACATTTTCTATATTTCTTATGTATAGCAAGTACAGAAAGCATTGTATTACACTCAAATATTTGGCAGCGAGATTTCATCAGAAATTCAGGTTTTAATGGCCCATAATTTAAAAAGATAACTTTTAGATAAAGGTGTGTATATGTTTGCCGGTTATGCATGATATAAATCACACAGAATCTAAAAATTAATAACTTTATAAATTAATTAATAAATCAATAAAAGTTAATTTAAGCATGTTTCAAAAATGCAGCACAAAGACGTTGAAGAAAACCCTCCCTCGAAGCTACGCTTTACAAAGAAATATATTTGAACCTTTTCTTAAAAATGCCTATAACGATTTACTTCAAAATATCATGTGTTTAAGACACATAACAATAAATGAAATTTATCTTGAATTTTCTGGGAATAACTTCTGATGTCTTCTTCATGCTGGACTTTTTAGCATAACGCAGTAAGGCGCTCCGTCGCTGTCGTCAACAAAGATCGCCTTGCCAACGGTCTCCATGGCTTCACTACATATGGCAAAAGGTCATGCACTTTGCGGATGATTGCATTGAAGGAATGTATTGCAATGGTTCTTGCTAGTTCATTAAATATTCTGTTCTAGCAATGTTGCCACTACCTTGAGAAAAAGACAAAATATTCTTACAAAAAATTATACAAGGGCTGTAAATAAAGCAGTGGCAACATGGTCCAAACACTTGCAGGAAAGCGGATATGTTCCAGAAGGATATAGGAACGGCCAGGTGAATATTGTCGATGTGCAGTGTGCAGGTGACGAGCATCCAGGTGGAAGTGAGGTGCCGTGTAACGTTGAAGTGAACAGTGTCAATTTCACCGATGTAAAGTATGTTTACAAAAGTCGTTCGTGTAGTAAAATCGAGATTGCCCCTAGCAAAAATACATGAGAATGTTGTCGAGGATTACGTGAAGCCCGTGACCAGAATGCATTACCTTACAGGACTTTGCACAAGGAGTTTAGTGCTGTCGGAATGAGACTGAGGATTTGCACCACACAGGTCGGCCGTCCATTCCTCAAGATCAGATTGACATCATGAGTGGTCTCATTTCTGCAGACCATCGATGGATTGTTCTGGAGTTATCCGTAGAAGCTGGTCTCAGTCATCAAACAGTGTGGAACATACTGACGAAATGTCTTAACCTGAGGAAAGTTGCGTGCTGTTGGGTTCCACATCGACTCACCGAAATGACATCGGCATGCACTGACTGGCATTCACCTGGACAGATACCGCAACGATGGAGACGCATTTCTGCTGCATATTGTCGTCATTGATGAGACGTGAGCACGAGCCTAGGTGCCTGAATTAAAGTGCCAATCGAATGAATGGTGTCACCAGTTTCTTCACGTACACTGAAATTCTACAGGAACCCTATCAGGTGAAGTTTATGCCGATTGTGGCATAAGACTACGAAGGTGTTATTCTTACTCACGTTGTCATGTCGCAAACAATGTCAAGCTGTTATTGCAACGTTGGCGGTGGGAGGTCTAGGAACACCCTACGTACTCGCCAGACATGAGTCCTTTTGATTTCGACCTGCTAACGGTAGAAGCCGATTTCCTGACGAGAAGCTGTACTCCACGCAGTAAGGCGCTGCGTCGCTGTCGTCAACAGAGATCGCCTTGCTAACCGTCCCCATGGCTTCACTAAATTTGGCAAAAGGATGATTGCATTGAAGGATAGTAATGCAATTATTCTTGATGGTTCGTTAAATATTCTGTTCTATCAATGTTGTCACTACTTTATTTACAGCCCTAGTAGATCTCGTCAAAGCAGAAAATGTATCTTAAATAACTTTTCTTCCAGATATTCCTTATTCGTTTGGATTTTCATACATTTATAATTTTCTCAAATGAGAAGTCGTTATTCATTTTATATCATTGCTATGCGAAGAGAATGTAATATCAAGGTTATCACACAGCTATCCGTTCTTAAAACATTTGAGTATTACTAAAGACCACTGTATTCCCCTATTTCCTTTGCACCTACAAGAAAATACACAATGAAACCATTTCTACAAATATTAATCTTAATTAACGCGAAGTAGACACAAGAATAGTTCTCTTACGAATAGTTTGTACAAGAGACATGTGAGTGGACATGTTTTTTTATAAAAGATCCACGTGTTTGCATGTGTGAGTGTACCCATGTACCCCATAACTAAAAAACAAGAAGTCGATTAAGCACCAAATTTGATATTCCAGTTAAGTAACTTCCAAGGAAGCGACGTGAACACTTTCAAGAAAATTTTACTTTCTGCGCTAAGTAATTTTAGTTACTTTTATTTCCTCAAAATGGTTTTAAAACTTTTATCAAAACTCCAGTTTCTGAGTTATTTTCAAATAAAAGGGTGTCTTGTTAAACTTTGTGGCAATATTTGACGAAGTGCCCTTCATTCTGAATAATTTATCTGTAATTGGTAAGCTCAAAGATACAGTAAACTCTTACCATATAACGAAATGAAAGTGTCGTTATAGCATACAATTTACGTCAAATACATTACTTTTGTCTGAAATTAGCCCTTTTCGTGATATATGTTATTAATTTCAAACGGATTCCACTGGCCTCAACCACCCTCTTTGACAATAATTTTTTCTCGAAGTTTCCTGGTCGATAGATAAATGTTAGGATGATATATTAGTAGATTCGTCGAGTACTTGAAATGCGGAAGAAAATACATGATAGTGGCATTGAACAAAATCACGTGATGTAGGTCAGCGACATGAGGATCCTTTGACATGAAATAAGTTAGATTTATCGGCTCCCTGAAAGTCTTCTAATTCGGAATCACTTCCGGGAGAAAGCAACAAGTCCCGAGGGAGACGACGCTTGATTCGGGAAACACACCAGAGCTTTGTCCCAAGGGGAAATAACCCGTGCTAGGAAGTAAGATGCTGAAAGTCTGAGAGTGAATGTGTGCAAAGAAGATGAATTATTTGCCAGCTACCTAATATTTTCATAATTTCCCATTCATTCTAAGTCGTCAATTTCCTCAAATTTCGGTCCGGTTTTAAAGACATGATCGCCCACCGCTGCCTTACGCATGTGGGCGTGATGCCGGCAGTTGGGTTGGCAGGCTCAGGCCACTGGCGGGCTTCTACCTCAGGGTTACGTTTTCATAGATATGCCAATTGCTTTAGGCTACAGTATTGCTTTTCACATATCACGAATTTACAAATGTGTTATTAACAATTTCAATAAAATAATTAGGTTTTGTAAGAAAATATTTGTAGATGAACGAGTGGAGAAATTCATGTGAATGCAATACTTTATGTATGTTTTGATTAAATTTTCAGACGTCAGTTCATTCAGTTTTCATGCAGTCTGGGATAAGCGCGCACCTTATCCTGTTTTCAACTGCGACTGTCCGGCGCCGATTTTGCGCAATAGCCACTGTGTTATATACATGTAAATTTATGATAGATAGAAATATACTGTGAATGTAATGCATTCGAACCTCTTAAAGTTCTTACCAAAATGTACTGCATTCACATGACTGTCTTTACTCTTGTAAAACTATTCTTACAAATCTTATTTCTCTATATACTTAATGAAGATAACAGTTATCTTATTGCTAATTTTCCTGTAGTTGGAAAGACAGTATGGGGAATTCAGTAGAGTTTAAGGGATTTTCAACTGTTTATGAAACCTTCGGAATTCCGTTCTCTCTGTATGGCTAGGAGTTAAAAATGAATAGCGGCTTCCCATTTGAGAAAAGTATTAAGTAGATATTAGAAGGGATACCCCAAGGCAGTGTTTTGGGCTCCCTGCTCTACATAACCTATATCAACACCCTCCCTATTCTCAGAAGCTACTACCTTTATTTATTTGCTGATGACTGAACAATAAGAATGGCATCATCAAATCATGTCACTGCAGTACAACGTGCCTATGCGGACATGCTCACTGTCTGGTTTACAGCTTGGTGCTTCAAGATCAATGCTAACAAGTCCCAGACAGTCACTTTTACTCGTCGCCACTTAGAGAAGTACCTGAACTGCGCTTAGCTGGATCAGAAATACCATGGGGCACAGAAGCACAATATCTTGGAGTGCTTTTTGATATGCAACTTAACTTGCAGGCACATATTACATCACTAGCTTCCAGATTATCCAAACGTATGGCGAGGCTCTATCCACTATGCAACATAAAATCACCTATAGCTCTGAGGAATAAGCTATTTCTATGCAAACAAGTAATAAGGTCCGGCTTCACCTACGCCTGTCAAGTCTGGGACGCAGCTGCAAAAACTCTCAAATCCTCGAAACCGATGTCTTCGAGTAGCAACAGCTGCTGAATGGTACATTCCTAATGAAAACATCCATTCAGACCTATCACTTCCCAAATTAAATGACTATATTTTCAACCAATCTCACAAATTCTCTTCCTGTCTTCCCTACAGGTTCAATCAATTTATCTTAGCCCTCGGAGAACATGACATTGACCTCGGGGAAACCTACTCACCTTGAATCCACCATAACCTCAATAGTCCCCTATAATTAACAACATATCCTATCATTCAACCTGCAACTTCCAACACTTCATAAAAAACACCACTATTATAAATCCACCATAACACCACTAGACGATTGAGTCCCGGAATGGCAAAATGTCGAAGGCTCCTTGTCCTCGGACAAGGATGACTTCAAGGACACCTCTGTGTGTAGATATTGGAAAATTCACACAAAAAATAAAGGAATTTCTTGAAATGGTCCATTAAAGAAAAGTGTTAAACACGAATTAAGTGTTTTAATAAGAATATATGTTTTATGTAGTGAGATTTTGTCTACCTGTTAACGTTTCCGAGTTATGCAAATGTCATCTAATGTGCAAACTTCTAAGAACATTCTCCAAAACTTTAAGATACACATTTAATTTGTCATGAAAATATAATATACATATGGTATTTTAATTAAAATTGTTAGAGCTATTTACGAGAACAACAAAATTTTAGAAAAAAACTCTCCAAATAAAGGGCATTCTGGGTTAGTGGGTTTTCTTGAAAATAATCTTTTTTGTGGTATTTAACTCCCGCTTTTAATACATGTGACACGTTTGCCATCACTTTCGGTCACCTGAGATCGAATCCGGGCCGCTATAGTGAGAGTCGAGCGCTCTAACCACTCGACCATGGCTTGAAAATCTTCATGTCACATTCTTGGAAGATGAACCTAAATACCAAGACTGAAATTTAATGTAAGTGCATAATGAAAGTAATAGAGTTTTGATGTAATTTGGTAATGGATAGAACAACCAAAAGATACTGACCCAGGCAACAAAAACACGGGATATACCATCCCACCCACGTACGGGGTTCTTGAGCCTGGGAAGATAATTTGAGTAGAGTCTCTCAGGAAGCCATTTCAGCTCCCTGCCACGATGGTCCAATGATTCACGTTAAGTGTTGAGATGAAATATTAGGAGAAGCGTTCCGGGACGCCGCTCTTCCTTGCAAAATGGCGAAAAAGGGAACCCCACAAAGAGGAAGCATGTAGCGGCGGAAGTTACTGTAATTCCACTTCCTTCAGCATCTCACGAACAAAACAACATCGCTCGCTCTACCTGCGACATACGAGTGTGTCGACCCCAAACTTCACCAAATGTTTGCAATGAGAATTATTATGTAGGTATTATGGAACAAATTTATCTTTCTACAATGCTGACTGCAAAACTGCTCTTTTTATTTATTGGATACCGAGATTTCCTGGCTAGCCTCAGTAGCGTAGAAGGTAGCGTGTCTGTCTCACGTTCAAGAGGTCCCGAGTTCGAAACTCGGACAGAGCGAGTTACTTGGATAAGGTTTTTGTGGGGGTTTCCCTTATCCTAAACACGAATGTCGGGTAACTCTAAGCTCTATAGACCCTGGACTCATTTGAGCATCATTTCACCCATTCCATTCATCGTCCGATATGCCAACGTTGCAGGACGTAAATTAAAAAAAAAAGAGAGATTTCTCGGAATCACTTGTTCTGAAAAATTCAAAATTCAAAAGTAGTTATCTTACAAGTGAATCAAGACGTGTTTTATCCCCGAGTGGAAGGTTTGACCAAGTCGAGTATACGTTAATTTCCGCGAGTGTATATATAAGTCTTGATACAATGTTTTATCTAGCACTTACCCTAGTCATTAAAAGGCTTACTACTTTTTAATTAAATTATAATAAAATGGGAACATTAATTGTAATTTTATTTTTGGACTAAGGCCGACTGCTTGTGTGTCAAAAACATTGTTGGCCAATACCTAATATGAGAGAATTGATATTGGCTAGACATTCCTAGATTTTTGTTGTTGTTGTTGTTGTATTTACGTCCTTCAACGTTAAGTCATATCGGACAATGAATGTAATGGGTGAAGTGATGCTCAAATGAGTCCGGGATTCATGGAGTTTAGAGTTACCTGACATTTGTCCATCAGGATAAGGGAAAACCCCGGAAAAACCTTATCCGGATAACTCACCCTGACTGAGATTCAAACTCGGCACCTCTTGAACGTGAGGCAGACACGCTACCATCTACGGGCGGAACTGTTTTAATTCATTATTAGTATAGCTTGAATAACAACTTATGTTAACGAATGTATTGCTAATAGAATATTAAAATATTTGATAATAGAAAAAGTCAAATAAGTTTTGGAGAGGTTATATAAGGAGCAATAGAGCACTTAAAACCACAAATGGTTTTGTTCAATGTATAGATGTCCTGAAGGATAGGTACATTCCAGAAATGGAAATTGAGGAATTACAAAATCCGAAAACCCACTAAATTATATGGAAGTGACACATAACTTAAGTCTAACGGAACAAATGAAAAAAAAAAAAAAAAAAACAGAAATTGAAGCCAATGATTTAAAATTTATCACTTTAGAGATAATCAACACTATGTACCCTGAAAGAGAATGGCTCCAAATTTATACTGATGGCTCAAAGATGGAAAATAGTTATCAAGCAGGTACTGGAGTGTGCTGCAAGCTCTTTTCAGTCTATAAGTCAGCTGGGAAAATGAAAACAAATTTCGAGGGAGAAATAGAGGCAATATATATATTGCACTTTCTCAACTATGTTTATGAACAGATTGATTTAAACAAGCAGTTTTATTTTGCGATTCAAGTTCGGCAATTCAAGAAATAACAAACACTAAATTTGTAATAGATTCAAAAGTAATTGAAATTAGGAGTCTCCTTGCAAAATTAAAGCGTTTGGGTAGTCACATAGTCTTCCAATGGATCCCCTCCCATATTGGGGCAAAGGAGAATGAAGGAGCAGATTACTTGGCAAAAAAAAAAAGAGTTTCCCAAATCATAAACTGCAAGACAACACCCTTATCTTTCCATTCAGCAAAGCTTCGTTCAAAGCGGAAAGATCAGACACAGTAAATAAAACAGTGGATGGATCTACTGCTAAATAGAAGAACAATACAGAGCTACCATGGAGTGAAACTGTGGCCACATTCCGGAGGATTACGCGACATCATTGACTGGCAGAGCATCTCCATCGAATGAAGCTTTTTCCTACATCCAACTGCATGCTGTGTAATGAGAATGTGGTCATGGACTGGGAACATCTTGGAATATGCACTGCACTCAAAAATTACAAGTGAACAATTGATTGAGAGGCTAGAAGACGAATGGAAATGTTTCCAAGTATATAGAGAATTAGAATAAATAAATAAATTGATAATAGGAATATATCTGATAATTACTGAATGAATAGAAGTTGCAGATTTATATTTCATTATTAAATGAAAAACGACAATAAAATTATACTTGAAATATAGGCCTAATAACTGTATTTTTTCATACAGTGGTTCAAGTAGGTTGATTTCTATTATTAAAGTAAAACTTTACAGGTGTTGGATAACAGTTATTTTTGCTTACTTTATCCACTTAAAGCAGTACTGCATTGCAGACAAACATTCCTTACCCAGATTTCACCTTCAACTCATATTTTGAAACTCCCTGAAGAAAAAAAGTTAAGCAAAACGTCTGTGTCAGGGGACTTCGAAACATATACCTTCTGTGAAATTTTGCCATCCAAAGTTTGGTTGAAATAAAACACCTTCTGACTATGTAAATGTTAGAGATAGCAAAGAAAAGAAAGCTAAATAAATGAACTACTGTCGACAGCTTTATTATGATCATTATTATTTTTAACGTAACGTCACTGGGCACGTAGAAGAGACAGCTGACTATCATCATTAGATTGCGTAAATCTAGGATATAAGAACTTGTCATCCGAGATAACAACTGAACTAGTCCATCAGCACCAAAAATTAAGCACTTTATACAATAATTATAATATATCAAAGAGCTGATTGATCTCAATATTTCTCTCTCAACCAATGGAAATTTAGGCTTAAACATAACCACATCCAGCAGGGTGCAACAGCTTTTGGATTCTGTCATCCTCTCAAAGGAATGAAACAACTATCTCAAAAACTATTTCCTTTATAATTCATACAACCGAACATACAAAATCCTATGAAAAGTTCGCTGTTAAACTCATATTGGTGGGCACGCAGCCAAAACCTTGGGGCTATGCATAGCCTGCCAGCACCACAGAGACGGATAGAACTTCACAAGAAGAGAGGTGGAAAAATGATACTTTGAAAGGGTGGAGTTTAGCATCTCAATACTAACTTGTTCCATCTATATTTAGCCACTACAAAGGAAGTCCCAGGAGAATGAAGCGCAAGGGGGATTAGAAACGGGTCCGATACTCTACCTGGTAGTGTTTATGACACTCAGATCAGTTCATTTCAGCCTGTTCGAAAACATTCTGACGCCTTCTACTTTTGTGAATAAAGCTTCTCGTTTTTAGTGTACTGAGTAAATAGAGCTCGTGTGTTTTTTTTAAAGATTCTACTCCTTGTGTAGCATCCGTTCTCTGTCACACATTCATTCACATATTCATTCGTACTGTGTAAGGGTGGCATATTCCTGTCAGGGACTCTCTTTGCGTTGGCAAATAGTACTTCATATTTTTGTGTGAACCATTAGTTTCACACTGTCGAACCCGCTCTCCTCAGGTAATTTACCCGCCTGGATATCATGCTTCGGTTTGGAGCAGAAAAATGACGACGTTCCACAAGCCTCTAGTTCACGGAGTACTCGATAACGTCTACGGAGCACGAACTCGAGCCACCAACAATTAACAAATCACGGCGAAGTAAATTACGGCTATGTGTGCTTCGTGACGAAAATTCTTTTTTCCCTGATGTTAGTATAGTATTGCTTTCTGTACCAGAGTAGAGAATTTTATTTTTTAACAGCTTACACAAGCTATGACCGGAAAGCTTATTTAATTTAAACGTGTTTATTAACTGCGTGATAAAAATGTTGACATTGATTTTAAATTCACTTCTGGATGAGATGGAGACTTGAAACTTTAAACATACCATGGATGACAATACAATGTTAACTCACTTTCAAGAAAAGTCGTACCTCCAAAATGAAATGTGTAGTGTTTAACGCCCGCTTTTACTATATACGGGACCGCAGGCGATGACACTGATGATACATGAGATGAACATGGAGCACCGGTGGAATGAGATGGCGGGGGAAACCGGAGATCCCGGAGAAAACCCGCCCCAGCGCCCTGTTGTCCACCACAAATCTCACTTTGCGGTCACCTGGGATCGAACCCGGGCCGCCTTGGTGAGAGCCAAGTGGTCTAACCACTGAGCCAGGGCTCGGCCTTGTACCCCCAAAATATCCTTAATATGGAATATGTTTGTAACTTGTTATTTTCTTTAAAAAATTGCTGTAACGATTTTTTTTAAAAGTATTAAAATAGCCTATCCTTAAAATATTTTCATTACAAGTGAAATGTATATACATCTTGAACTATTTGTAAATAACCTCGAAAGTTCTTTGGAACTTTAAGCATACTACAGAATTGAATGAAAAACGGACATAGGCAGATAGAAA
>CM060952.1:99741812-99788503 GCA_030765055.1 Mantis religiosa
TAACAGGGAATCTACAGTGTTGTACAGTAAGGTTTTATCTATGTCTTATGGTTTATCAGTTATGCAGAAGTATCTTACAATAAAAATACCAAAGGCTATTCCCACAAAATTAAAGAGTGCATTTGTCATAAAAGCATCTGAGATTCACGACGTTTTAAATATGAATCCTTAAAGCAGTTTTGTGCAAATAAAAATGTTAAAAATATATTAAAGAAACAGGTAGACCAGGTGTTTTTTTTAGTAATTTTGTCTTATCTTAGGAAGATACTGAACTTAAATACCGAGTTTGTTGCTAAACCTATCTGTCGTTTTTGAGTTATGCTGGTCTGAGGCAACGTTTCCTAAAATTATTTTTCTAGATGCAGGGGAAACGTATGCTACGGTGAATGATATCAAGTTCTTTAATGAAATGCAACGACTAACTCTTTTCAGGTGTAATTTACGTCCTCGAACATTTGGTCATATCGGACGATGGATGAAATGGGCAAAATGCTGCTCAAAGCTGAGGGTGCTAAAAGCATTGAAGTTTCCGACATCTTTCATGTTAAGGGAAAAAATCTTGCTCACATAACTTATTCTGACTGAGATTCAAACTCGGGACCTCTTGAACGTGAGGCAGACAGATAATAACTACACTACAGAGCCGTGCTCCTAGCTTGTCCAACTACTAAGGAAATATTAGAAAAAGTTAAAAAAAGCTGAATAACCTTAGGGTGCATAACTGACAGCGTAGAAAATATACATTATTGGACCACTATCCTGTAGTGAAACTTTTCCTAATGTAATATAAGTTCTCCCATTCAACTTCTGCAATATTGATGAGATATTATAGCAAGGTTCGATCAATGAAATATTTTGTTCCCATTCCTTCGACAGACACCTCAGGACACCACAAAATTATTATATTTGTTAACGATGCTGGCAGTTACCAGGATCATATCAGTGCCGCAGATGTGCCCGAATTTCGTCCGTAGTTTTCTAAATCTATGTACTGACATCGAACTGCGTCTTTTATAGCACGCCATTGGTCTGGGTCAGATCTTAACCCTCGAACTTGGGAAGAGTAGGCCAGTGCCAGACGAATCCAGCGAAGGAGGAAGAGGAGGTGAGAAAATGTGAGAGTGGTCGTACGGAGGAGGGACGACCGCAGAGGCAGGGTCCGTAAAAGTGACTTTTATATCGATACTTATAACCAGAAATAGGCAATCAAGATGGAAGATGGCATGGAAGGATTGGAAACTTAAGGGATGTAAACAATTTTCCTTCCCAGTAATGATTCAGGAAGATCGGCCATGGAATTCGAACGTATGACCTCGTGAATGCGGAGCTCGGAGGGTACAATTCTCCGAAACACCCTACACCTAACTTTGTTTATCCTTTTTCAGCTTAGTTACTGCGGAGAGAAGTACACGGTATGTCTTTTTGCTTTTAAGCTACGTCCTAGAATGGAACATGCGGTACAGGCTTCAAGTCAATTACTGCGGTGCGTAGTAAAACCTTGTTTCTCAAAGAGGGCTTTATGAACCACCTCCGCAGGTGCGACCTGCTTTCTAAACATTATCAACTTTATTCACAATTTATCGAGTGAGGCGTTGCCGCGTTGAGAAGGTAGCGGATTCGATGAGCATGTAGTTTCTCCTCTTCACTTAGGCGAATGCTGAGGTGGTTACTTTCATACCATCATTTCCCTTCCTTCCTTTTAATGATTATATTTCAGGCTCGTGGTGCACGGTGGAAGCTTGCACATGTCTACACCGAGCCCGGAGTGTTGATAGCTACGAAGTGGATGCTGGCGTCGGAGTGAAGACTTGTTAGCACTGTTATTCTATGTATCACTTCATCCCTCTCTCCTGAGAGGTATTAGCTGCAATAAGAGGATGGTCTGAAAAGTTCTCGGCCTCACCCAAAGATCGCGGCACTATTTGAATGACATTTTTTTTCCTCAGGTTGGTACACATGTTAATGACCATATGTAAAATTACAAGACATTCCAGGCAATAGTTAATTGTAGGAGTTTTTGAAGCAGTAGAGTGTGCATTGGTTTGAAAATGGAGAAATTCGAGTATCGTGCTGTGACAAAATTCTTCGTAAAAAAGGTTTGTTTATCACCTATAGAAACTCATTTGTGGATTGTAAATGTGTATGATGGCTCTTCACCTTCAGTTTCCACTGTGAATAAATGGGCGGCCGATTTTAAACGTGGCCGTGAAAGCGTCCAAGACAATCCACGCGAAGGCCGTCCAAAAACTGCATCCACACCACATCATTGAAAAAGTGCATGGCATGATTTTGGAAGATCGGCGTACAAAGGTGCGTGAAACTGCTAATGCTCTTGGAATTTCAAAGGAACGTATTGATCACATCTTGCATCAGGAATTAAACACGCAGAAAGCTTTGCGCAAGGTGGGTGCCGCATATCCTCACATTAGACAATAAACGCATTCACACGACACTTTTTGAAAAGTGATTGGCGCGTTTTCAGAGGAACAGAGGTGACTTTTTGCGCCGCACGTCGCAATGGATGAAACATGGATTCTCCACTTCACATCCGAATTCAAGCAGCAGTCGAGGCAGTGGAGAGAATCTTGTTCTTCAGCTCCAAAGAAGGTGAGGAAGGTGCTTGGCGGGAAAGATCATGGCGTCAGTGTTTTGGGATGCCAAAGGAATTTTTGTTCATTCAATATCTCGAAAAAGGTAAAATCATTACTGCAGAATACTGCTTTCAAATTCTAACCAAACTGACTGCAAGTATTCTGAAAAGAGACCCGGTGAAAAAAGAAAAGAAAAATTGTTTTCCATCAGGACAATGGAACCAGTTCACAATACTATTCTGGCAATGGGGAAATTGAAAGATCTGCGCTGTGAAATGCTGGAACGTTCACTCTATTCTCCAGATTTGGCCCTCTCGGAATACCATTTGGTTGCCAGATGAAAAGTGTTTTCCAAAACTGAAGAAATTCCTCGCTGGTAGACGCTTTTCAACCAGTGAAGAAGCAATTACGGGTACTTTGTAGCATTTCCAGATGAACACTAGAGAACACAGCTGGACAAATGTATTGATATTAGAGGAGATTATGTTGAAAATAAAGCTACTTTGAAACCATGAATTGTCATTTTTCACTATCAGGTCTAGAACTTTTCAGACCACCCTCGTAGAGTGTGTGCTGGGGTGTCCCCGTCCGTGCCTACCCTTGAAGGGAAATTTTACACACATGCGATGTTTGAAGATGCTATGATGATGCACCACGTTGTGGCACCATCTTGAAGCAGGATTATTTGGGATGGAGGTGGATGCAGATTAATTTCTCACCTTTGGTGACGATCTTGAAGGAATTTAGAAGTTTTCCTGCAACTCTATATAAGTAGGCGCGTCGGTAATTCTTGAGCGATAAGTTCTTACTCTTTCCCAAGGTCGTGGTAACGGGGCTAATAAAGACAGTATTACTACTTTTGAAGAATGAATAATATTTTTCTTGTTCAAAGATGGAAATTTAATTCCTCGTAAACCTTTTTAAAGTCTGTGATCAAACTCTAAATATAAAGAATGTAGTCTTTTTACAAACAGCGGTAGATGCCGCACACGCTACTTATGCATCTTTGATGCATACACAAAATTGTTTCTGCACACACTCGGAGAGACAAATACACGTCTTACCCCTAAGACATTCATAAGCAGAAGAACAAAATATTTTAAAACATATAACAACTTCTTATCATATTACGTTGTCATGCTTACACCATTACTCACCTTACGTTATTTCTTTATTTTATTACAAATACTAATCTGACTATTCTTAACAAAACATGAAATATCTAAAATAACTGCTACAAAATTACAATTGTTTAGGCTTTACTTAAGAGTAAGCGAAATCCGTACTGAACGCATCATCTTTTTAAATTACGTATAAATTCCCACAATTTCAAACCTTTTAACCATGTTACGTAACGTTTTAAGCGGCAGATGTGACTTATATTGATTTTCCTCACTTGCTTTACGTCTGAATCACACAATCCATCGATCAAAGATGTGCAGATGCCGGAAAATCTGGCAGCGAGCAGTTAGATGGACAACGAAGATAAGACTGTGACGTCACAGTATCGTACTGCTGTAGACTTATTCTTTTGAGTCAACTGCTAAAGAGTTCTAAATTATTTCGCTATTTTCCATTGATCAGTATTGTTTCAAAGAGTTGTTATTTTTTCCCAGCCCCAAATCATTATTTTTACTTTTATACATGTTAGTCTAAATTTATTTTTAAAAATTTCTTAAGAAGAAATCGTTATAAACTTATGCAAGTGTTTGCGATGTGTACGGAATTAATCAATGAGTGAAAGAAAGCTGTTTAATATAGAGTGAATTATGAATGCTGAATATGTGTGGAGGCGTTTGTTCTTAAGGCAACGAGAATAAAATATATTGGCACTTCTTCAAAAGAGAGGCGGAGTGTTAAAACCTGCTTTTAAAATGTGTATATAAAAGTTATTCAGTAATTGGATGTTCTTCTGTAAAATGACGCTAAAGGGATAATACGTGTGGTTGTCTTTTTCGAAAAGACGCCAAGGAAACAAGATGTAGTATGGTTGATTTTAAAAAGTATTTAATAATCTTGCTCTTCACAATAATAGACGGGACAGTTTTTATTTAAAAGTTTATTTTATATTTACTTGATAAATATAAAGCGTATGGAAAGAACAACAGAAATAAGTTATTTCTTAAACAACGACAAGTTACTTCATCTTAATTTGAGGCAATAACCTTTAGAAAAATACAAATGAATTTTCGGCGCCAAACTCCACCGGAAACTTAATTGCATGAGGGATTATTAAAAACTATCGCAATGACCTACGACTTAATAAAAACAACATACGAGTACATATAAAGAAAACTTCTTCAAATGTTGTCACGACGTGGAACTTCATAAAATTTCATTATAAGTTAAAACATCATCCCATGAAAATAATATTTTTTCATGTTTAGTTAAAAATTTTATATACAGCGTACCTGGTATGTCTTTTTCTATTTATTTTGTCTGGTCTCGGGTGAACTCAACCTTGATTGGGGAGTTTTATTCTTTATTCGGCCAGTTTGAGTATGTATATCTCCGAATTTGGCTGGTTTAGTAAGCCTACTATTTAACATTTTGTGTACGAGACCCATTTACTGCATTTATCCCCAAAACCGTATTTAGGATGTTACTCTACGATACAGCACTTGAAACTACAGTATTCTGCCTTAAAATTAAATTTATTAATAAACTCAAGTAGCTCATATACGTTTTGGTAACAAACATAGAGTTAACTTCGAAATATGATATAAAACTTCTAGGTATTGTTTAAATTATATATCAAATATGCCTTCAAATTCACTCTTATATTTGATTTCGTTCACATAACTACAAATCTGCATTAAAAGTCAGCATTACTATTTCAGTAATTCCCGTCCGTATATATTCTTCGTGCCATTTTCATCTCTTATTCCAGAGGAAGTCAGCTGTGAGAATTGTGACGTATTTCAGCCGGGAGCGATGCCTGCAGTGCGTGTGACGTCAGGCAAGGGCGGCCGCGCCGTGGCTCAGTGGTTAGACCCCTTGGCTCTCACCAAGGCGGCCCGGGTTCGATCCCAGGCGACCGCAAAGTGAGATTTGTGGTGGACAACACGACGCTGGGGCGGGTTTTCTCCGGGACCTCCGGTTTCCCCCGCCATCTCATTCCACCGGTGCTCCATATTCATCTCATGTATCGTCAGTGTCACCGCCTGCGGGGCCGTATGTAGTAAAAGCGGGCGTTAAACACTTCACACACATTTCAGGCAAGGGCCTGTAAGTACCAAGTTGCCTATATAAATGGCGCTCTGAGTACAGAATCTGAGGGTTCAATCGGGTTTGGCACACTCGATGACAACAATGTAAGCTGCCACTTACCAAATGGAACTGTTAAATTTACAATGTGGCGATTTATTAAAGGACAAATATACACACAAGAAAGAGTTGGCTGATTTTTACATGAATGTCTCCCAAACCAGATTTCTGAGGTTGTATTCACTTGCCGCATGGACATTGTGTATGTTTGGCTCGACATATGTGTGCAAAGAATTTTTTTTAAGTTATGAAATTAGCCAAGTCCAAACCCCGAATTACCTTGTCGGATCATAATCTAACATGCAAACTTCGATTACAAATTTCCTGACATTAATAAACTACTTAAAGAAAAACGAAACAGAAAGTGTCGGAAAATGTCCACGTAATTCTGTTCTGAGTGGGTCTCCTCTAATTTTCAGAGAAAATTAGGTTTTATTTTATTTACTTTAGAACATGCCTGACCTTCAGATAAACTACGATTTGAAGTTTTATATGTTTTCTCATTGCACAGAGCCAAAATGTACTTGTTTATAAACTGTGACCAATTGCGTAATTAAAGCAGTCAGCATTAATATTACAACAGCCAAGTTGTACATATTGTAACTTTGTGGGTTCGTAGAATTAAAAGTCCAATTCGCCAAAATTATAAATGTTCTTTATTTCCGTAGAAATACACTGTTCAATTATCACGTAACAACATTACATCACATATACACACCAGAATCTACCAAGGTCGATGACAATAACAAACAGCGTTCAGTTTACAACATCAACACTCTCAGCTGTTCTCCCGCGACTGTTTTACAACTGTCCGCTGGCGTGTCACAATCTCTTAAATACCTCACTAATAATTCTAGATACTTCCGGAACAAAAAAGAAATCGAAAAGTCAAGACGTTACCAAAATGCTCCATAAGGGTAGCTTAATCTGGGCCGACAAGTCCTTTATCTTGCGCTATGTTCATCTGCTTTTAGCAGGCTCTTTATTTCCACACTGTCCGCCTATCAGTTCCTTTTTGTGCGCAAGTCGCCGTGTTCGCGACAATATTATTAATTCCCGATACGTTTCCTGTCTTTCCTACGCTGTCGGGACCCCAACAAATCAAACTAGTTATACTTCCTTCCTCTTGGGCAGCAGAAATCAGTGCGGTGACGTCACACGCTAATCTGGCTTTCGTTCGGAAGCATATTTTGCAGTTAGAGCTGATCGAAGCTGACGTCACACCGCCACTACTTGTCTTCCCGTCCTATACTCTTAGAAACGTCGGTTTATACAAGAGGCGGTAATCTCAACAAAGCACCCACTTATTTTCCTTAACAACACGAAAATATGGCTGCCAAAGTAGTATTTATTGACAGAATATGATGCTATGTGTACAAAGGTAAGTGTAAGTTGTAAATCTGTAGTGACAGAGTAAAATAAGGCAACGTTATTAATGAGGTGAAAGTAATTTGTTCTATTGTTCCCTGTGATTTTTGTGAACTCGTGTAATAGAAATGGTTTTCCAACATTTATAAGTATGGATATTTTATTATACTGAAGCACCATATAACGATTTATTTTATGCCTTTCAAAACTCACTGCATTTGTACGTTACGCACAGAAGAGCCTACAAGGCTGCTAATGCCATAATAACGATGTATTTTCTTAAAATAACCAGCGCCATGTAGAGGAAATTGAGAAGTAATGATTTTAGCAAGAGCTTTCCTAGCAGGAGAGTAAATTAATTTACATCCAGAAAGCTTTGGTTCATCGTCGGATAAAACAGAATTGAAAATTATGCTCAAAGCACTCCAGCAGGAGTGTTTTTGTTTTCGAACGCTCAGTAATGAAGTTGTGAGCTCTGACTTAATTGTAGCGTAAACTAAGGGTAGTAAAATAGGAAAGGTGAAGGTAATTTGTAAGCGAAGGAACACACTATTCCGGTGCGGAACGAGCCAAAAATACTGCTGGACGCAATAATTACGCTGTAACATCGAATGCCCAGTCGGTTTTAATTAATCCTTGTGCTTGGCGAAGGGACGGACTTCCCCGGCGGAAACAATATCAGCTCTTTACGGCAAGACATTACCCTGAGTTTGCTCTACTCCTCCATTGCACTTCATTAACAGGATTAAAATCAAGTCATGAGGTATAGAGTGCGGCAGCGTGATAACGCATTGAGAGGTGAGATTATAAGTCTCTCTCTCTCTCTCTCTCTCTCTCTCTCTCTCTCTCTCTCTCTCTCTCTCTCTCTCTCTCTCTCTCTCTCTCTCTCTCTCTCTCTCTCAGTGTGCGCGTGCGTGTGTGAGTATGTGCATATTTCTTACATGCTTCTACATCATTGCACCGATTTCGACCAAACTCGGCACAGAGAACCTTTATCACAAAATGATATTATTTTTAGTTTAGAATTCTAAATTCCACACCCTTTTAAATTTTATGTAATATCTACAAAAACTTCTTAGCTTAAAATGTTACTTACACTTAACATACATTTTCTTTCTATGACATTTAAGGTTGTTCAACAGTGTTTCTCTACAAAGTTTTCTCTACGTTTTTATTTATTTAGTTACCTTTTTGTTCTTTATAGCATTCTGAGAGATTTAATTATCTTTAAAGTAATAATTTTAAATGTCTCCAAAGAAACGCAAGGCTATTGGGGAGGTTCAAACCTAATATAAAACACTGGGCAACAATGAAAATGTTTCGGGCTTAAAATAGTGAATTTACATGTATTTCCATCTGCTGAATTCAAAAATCGCCATAAAATGATGGATTAGCTCTTGTTTGGAAGATAAAGTGACATTTCACTTTTTAGAGTGAAGATTTAAGTTAAGGAAAGTTAAGGAAGTTTAAGAAAGTTAAAGAAAGTTAAGGAAGGCATTTTTGTCGGAACACAAATAAGAGAACTTGTAAAGGATCCTGCATTTGACCAAGTTTTGGAGGGAAAAAAAAGGAAGCTTGGGAAGCCTTCAAGGGTGTTGTTAATGGATTTTTAGGCAACAAAAATGATGACAACTACAAGCATTTGGTGACAGTGCTCCTGCAAAAACACCGTAAACTTGGATGCATTATGTCTCTTAAGATCTACTTTCTCCAATCCCACCTAGACTTTTCCCCTCCTAGTTGTGGAGCTGTTAGTGATGAACATGGGGAAAGATTCCATCAGGATATTTCTGTTATGGAACAGAGATATCAGGACCGTTGGAATGAAGTAATGCTTGCGGATTACTGTTGGTCTTCGTAGATCCTTCTAGGGATTCTGCGGAATTCCATCACATGAGGCAAGCTAAAAGACGACGAAGCCAATAGGCTACCACATGATTCTCTTCAGACACGACTATCTGCGAAGTATTTTTCCAGCAATTTTGAACTCTTAGCATGTAATTACCACTTAAAAAATCAAATGCTCTTTCATTGTTGTTAGCATGTATGTAATTAAAATATATCCTCTTCTCTCAATCCGTTAATATGTGATAGTTCCACCTTGTGTATATCATAGAAACTAGAGCTAATAAAAGTTTTTCATTGTCATATTTGTTTTTATCAACCCAAAATTGGTAGGAATTGCCTCATGAAGTGCTCGAAACATTCAAGCATTTTTTTTTGCCCAGTGAAAGTTATAGAGATAAACCGTCAAACCACAAGTAGCACCATCTATTTTAACTTGTAGACATTTTATAAAGAATTGTCATGGGGCCATTAGTGAAGTTCTTGCTCAGATAAAGCCAATTAGTGAGGTTAGTGTAACTAAGCAATTAAGGTTACGATTAAACTCAGATCACCAGAATACCATTGGCTGAAGATGTATCTGGAAATCAGGTGCCCATACATGGGGAGATGAAGTTACCAAGCTCTATGAGAAAAATATGAAAATTATAGAGACATGGAAATTCTCGAAGTTTTAGTATGGCGTATAACAGTAGTGTTTCAGATATGAATTGGGATACCTAGGATTAACAGTATAGGGATCTTGGCAGGGGTGACCAGGTAGACAGTGCTTAAAAGAGTACGTATTCTCAACATTTGCATCTTTAACATCTGGATACGAGATACAATTCTCTAGTTACCATTTTGAGTTAAAATTCATAAATAATTTAATTCTACTTACAACCTCTACAGTCGACAATTCAGCCTCTATGAAATTTATGTCAACTTAACTGGCCTTGTTTTTATCCTTAAACCTACCAAAGGATACCCTGAGACAAAGGTCTCATTGTTCTTCACTGATGCAGCTGATAGCAGATTACACCGGGGATGGGAGACGGTGCAAACAATGATCAGCATCAAACCATAGACATATAATATGGCGTTCTATTAATAATGAGCTGTCATTCCGAAAAAAAATTACAACCAAAATACGACGAAGTAGAGATAAAGTAGTTGAAAGTAGTTCTTCGTTTGTTATGTTCATTCCATATAAAGATAACGAAATTTCAAGCCGCTCTTATAAGATCTGACTATCGCTTTCAAATTATAATAATTAGGTTTTCATTTTTTACCGCGGCCACGCTATGGCTGAGTGTTTAGACCGCTTGGCTCTCAACCAGGCGGCTCGGGTTCGATCCCAGGCGACCGCAAAGTGGGATTTGTGGTGGACAACATGGCGCTGGGGTGGGTTTTATTCCGGGTCCCCCGGTTTCTTCCACCATCATTCCACCACTAGCTCCATCAATCGTTCATCTCAGGCGTTGGACCGACCCCTCAATCCTGATTTCATCACAGGTCAGATGCTTTGGCTCCCTCCCTCTGAAGGAACCCAAGCGTCTCCTAACGTCAATATTGACGAGAACGGGAGAAAATCTTTTTTTACCGATTATTCGTAGCTCATAATATTTTGAAAGTAATTAAACCAGTTTAAGGGCCATTTTCTGCATTTCTTAGACATTTTTATCTGATTGGACATTTGTTATTTATGAGTAATTTTTCAATCCTTGGTTGTCTTATTTGTTATAAAATACAATCAGGTTTCAGAACTTCAAAATCTAACAGATGTTGAAAATATATTGGAATGTCGATCTATTTGTTAAGCTGTTGGACTAAACGATTCACGTCAATTGTAAGAAGACCTATCCTCTTAAGATATGAGGGGTGAATTTGCCTGCTACTTTAGCTTCGTATCATGATGCTGTTATAATGCGATCTTCTTCACAACAAAAGCCAATATTTGAGGTGATATTCTCATTTCTTCATGTCCGAAAATAAAAATGAAGTGTTTCAGCGAAATTGGAAATGAAATGGAATTGGTGAAATCGATTACAAGTACCCTAAGTAGTGTTTAAGTTGAAGTGAGTCTTAGGTAAAATGGAACTTGTTTTGAAGAACAGGTCTCTACATGTGTCTCTACATGTGTCTCTACAATGTGCAAGATTACTGATATACTGTCAGATAAGGAAGAAGAATTGGGAACTGGCAGTATTTGTTGTTTTAAGTGTGCTCCTGTATCTTTCTCTAAAATATACAATCAAATCAGCAATAAGTTAGTTTAAATATATATTTTTTCACTTTCAAGGTCATAAAGTCGTCGTTTTAGCTCGGTTTTAATGTTCTTTACAATATTGTCAATTGGGGATCGTGAGTCTCCGTAGAGGAGTTGAGCGGAGTAGGGCAATTGCTCCGCCATTGTTGTTTGCTAGCTGGAAGGGCAGGAGAGGCACTCTTTCCATGAGCGGCCACTAGCTGACGTCACGAAGTCAATTATATTCTTATTGCACAAATACCGTTCGAGATTGTCCAGTACGTAATTCGAGAAGATTGCATTGCTAGAAGTTTCTTGCAGTACCAACAGGGTATATGAGAGCCGATGCGATGCCTAACATGCAGTGTAGTGTTTCGAATTTCGAGTTTCATTCAGTTGACGAATGTGGCTCTCTGGCAAGGAGTTCGCACAGTGAAGCTGTTCACGAGTCATGAGCCGGTCAGTTGAGTTGTGTGAGTTGCAGGGAAAAGAGTCGGTCTGCGAGAGTACCGTACCTTACTGGCTCTGTGGTGAGGAATCGGCGGGCAGTGTGAACAGACTACGAACGAACATTGCAGTTGTGTTCAGAGTTGGCCTGCAGCTTTGTATAAGGGGTAAACTTGTGTGTACGTCAGAGAGGTTACTAGCAGTGCAAATTGGTGGATGCTAAAGAGACATAAAAATTAAAGAGACGTGTCGAAGCTGTGTATCTGTGTAAAAGAGGAGGCGATTGTAAGTTAGCATTAGGCTAACAATGTTGATTAATTTGGACATTAATAAATTGGAAATAATGACTTTGTAATATATGTATTCTGCAAACGTTAACAAGGAAATATGTATACTGGGAAAATTGAGTGGAAAATTTGTCAGTTTCTCATTAAAAGTATGTCACAATTTAAGTTAGCACATGTGTTTTATTAGCACCTTTCGACTGTCAGCCTTTCTTTATCTTAATTTTTATAACATATACATTTCCATTTAATCAAACTATAACACCAGTAATGATTAAATATGAATGACAGTGAAATAAATACACTTTTGTTTTGGAACTACAATATGATTATTCAGCAACTAGTTTATAGTAAATGGGTTAAATGGACCTATACGTTGTTTCTTCTTCCTTTGTTCAACCAATTACCTTCCTCATCCCTCCTAGATGTGCCCCTAGTTACAGGTAATTTGTGAATCCTAGGATCTCACTCTCACAAACCATCATAACGTAATGTATTGTTAAGTTTTCAGCCCAGGCAGTTAACTTTCCACATTCATTATACATCTACTACCAGGTACACATTAATTTCCTTTAAAATTATATGTTCTTTACTTCTCTTTTTAATGACCAACAACATTTCATTTTAACTTTATATAAAAACTCTTCAGCTTTCATTTAGTATTTACTAAAAATTTTAATTAATGCATTCTCTCTATGTTGAGCCATTTCTCATTTGTACTGCTTTTCTCCATAACACTGTCCCTTCACATTAAAATATTATGTGCTCCCGCATATTGGATATCCCGTATATTAGATACTGCTTTTGTGGAAAACCTTTTCTCATCCGTTTCAGGCTCATACACCTACTACACTCCCTCTTTGTTTTTATTTTGTTTGTTTATATTTTCTTCTGTTTCTCACTTACTTTTTATGGTAATGTACGAGTCTAATGATCCTTTTTCGCTATGTCACCAAACAGTGTTTCTATTTCTACATCTTTAAATCTTCTCTTATCCCCTTTACATTATTTTCCCTCATCCTCCAAGTTCCTTCCATATCATTGCTCTCCAGGTTATGTCGTATATATATAGGACAGGCGTGCAACTTTGGGAGAATATAACACAAATTGGGAAATTACATTACACTATTTACATCTCAGAGAAGATTATAGGGTATCTCCAAGACATTTGTGGAGCAGCTGGATGATATCGAATTGAGAGAAGGTTATTTCCAGCAAGATGGAGCAACGTGCCATACATATAATGACACCATGGAACTTGTAACCAGTTTCTTTGATAATCGAATAATCTCAAAAGGTCTGTGGTCTCTCAGATCCTCTGACGTAAGGAATTTTTCTTGTGGGGGTATCTAAAAAATAGAGTGTACATGAATAGCCCACGGACAGTTGATGCTCTCAAGGAATCTATTCAAACCGAAATAAATAACATTGGTGAGGATAATCTCCGTAAAACTTCAGAAAATATGGTGAGACGAGTGCAAACATGTATAGATGCTGGTGGAGGACACTTAAAACATTTTCTCTGAGATGTAAATAGTGTAATGTAATCTCCTGATTGTGTATTATATTCTTCCAAAGTTGCACGTGTGTCCTATTATTGGTTTAAAAGTTATGGCCTACCTGATATGGTTCAGCTTTATATGGATCACACCATACCTTTAATCAGAACCTTTAGAGACGACTTTAAAAAAATCGAAATTTCGAAATGATTTGCATGTAAAGGGTAATTTCAGAAAGAGGAATTTTTTTAAAAATATACGTGTAGCATCATTAAGGAGCATGAATATAAATACAAGTTTATATTTAGCCGATTTTTTTTTGAGTTATGCTGTACACGGAGACATTTAAAACGTGCTCACACACATACACAGCAGGTTTCTAGAAATTCTTTTGTTCTTTTCTTCTTTTTTAATTTAGGAGAGCTGAGGGAGTAAGAATAAGACGGTATTACTTAATGTTATGTTTGTATCATTCAGAGGTCTCCACTACAAACTTGGACAAGCTGACATTCATGATCCAGCGAGCTAGTTTCCACGGGAGTAAACATTGGCTGCTGAATAAACAGCAGTTGCACAGCCCCCGAGAGAGCAGTTCTCGCTTCCTATTTGCTGACCATGCACCTGCCACATGAAAATAGATTGCTTTTTACTTTCTGAACTCCGTACTTTTAGTAAGTACAAGCAGTTTCTCATGTAACATAAAGATTAAATGTGTACATTTAACAGGAAATTCCTCCCTTGAAGCTCTTCAAAACTTTATGTTAAAGATGTTTTCAAATCTTTGTATTTTTAAAAGTGGCTTTAACAATTTTTATTAATATAGCATACTTAAGGATGTTCACACAAGAAATAAGAGCGCTGTTCAAGAAAGAATGATCATAACCTTCTAAGGTCATAATTTTTCGCACTAAATTTTAATCTTATATTCTGTTAGCTTAATGTGAAACAAACACGCCATGGTAGTTTCAGTGTTGGTACTCCTGGTTCCTGCCTGTGAGAACCAGGTAAGCTCAGACATGTTCAGTATCGCCTACCGCTGCAATAGAGGTAACACGCGAGGAACAATATGCGCCTTTGAAATTCTGTTTTCGACTCAACAAATGTTCAGTTGAGGCCTATACAATATTAGAGAGAGTCTATTATTCCCTACAGCACAACTCGAAGGTGGTTTTAAAATGTTTAAAGAGGGGAGACAATCAATTTCAAAGGAAGGTGGAATCGGTGCTGCAGTTACTGCTCTTACGGAACAAAACATCAACACTGTTGCTGCCATTGTGAGAGAGGATTGACGAATTACCTTAAGATCACTTTCTGAAATACTGAACATTTCATTGGGTGTCACATTTCCGTGAAACAGGCTGGATGCTGCACCACGATAATGTGCGGCCGCATATTGGCAATGTTGTTGCTTAATATCTTGCAAAAATCCACGTGAAATGCATCCCTCACCCTCCCTATAGTCCGGATTTAGCCTCATGTGACATTTTTCTATTCCCTAACTTGAAGAAACGCCTTCGTGGGAGGCATTATCTATCATCAGAAGCAGTGGTGAAGGTTGCTTAGGCGATTTTGAAGGATCTCTCAAAAATGGTTTCCAGCATGTCTTTGAAAAAGAAACGCTGAGACAACTACATCGCATTCAGGGGAGACTATTTTGAGAAGGACCATCAACATAAAAAAAAATGTAATCATTCTTTACTGAACAGCCCGCGTATAATGTTTGTTTTGAACTTTTGGAATAGTCTGTGTAGTACTTTTTATTTCTAATAACTTTTGTGAAATTAATAAACTACAGGAAGCGGAGAACAATATCCTAATACACCAAAAAGATCAGATCTGCTAAAGCACACAATTTATGTCAAACATAGTTTAAGGATTTCAGGAAATATAATTTATTTTTAGATTGAGTTTTAAAATACTGATACTTCTCTAAACTGTTAAGTGTTTTTGTGTTTACTCTTATGATCATGTTTAGAAAATGGAACTATAAAGGCATCACATAGGGATCTGATCTCAAAAGTTCGATTATCACTATATTTCGCCAGTTATATTGTACTTAGAAGAGAATATTTAATAAAACCATTTTTAAAAATGTTTATAATAAAATATACCATGAAGTGAGGAGTAAGACATGAGTAACCGTTTGAAGAATGGGACGGTGTAGATTGGTTGGTGCGATTCCGTAGTTACCTACGATTTCAGATAAATATATCTGCAGGTTGGCTCAGGTTGAAGTTTCAGGTTTGATGCCCTTCTCTGCGTCTCTTCTGGTTCGGATTTCTGTCTGTAGATTCACCTCTTTTGTGGGCTTTTACCCTGGCTAGAATTACTTCAGGGGAGAGCACGGTGGTAATCAGGAACATAGATCTCAGGTCGAGTAGGTAGTTGTTTTTTTTTTTTCTTTTCGAGTGGAGGAAAGATCCATTTCCAGACTTCCACTATGTTGGATGGCACAGTGGGGTGTGTGGGCCTCACCTGTCCTTTACACTACCCACTAAAATACATCCGTCGGATAGTGGAAGGAATGTGAAAGGAGAAATGGCGTCGCTTTGTGCGGTCTCGCATAGCACCTGCGTTATTACGCGGTAGCTTCGTAGCTGGTACCCATTAGGTACGAGTGGGCAAAGCTATTTCTAGGCTACAGCTATGAAACCTGACTGGAGCCTAGGGGTGGTATTGGATAAGGGACAGGTTCGGAATAAATGTGTAGGGATGTTGGTCCTACCTCACGCGGAGAGTCTTAAACTCGTCCGCGATGTTTCTCTGATGCTGTTGTGGCCGACGATGATGTACTGCTGCTGGTGGTGCAGATGGTGCCTTCCTGCAGGGGGCAGAGCTTCTTACCGGTAAAGTGGTTGCGGCGGAGGTCGTGTTCTGTGAAGGCTGAAGTGAGGCTGGAAGCACCACAGTAGTGGCACTTCGGTTCAGCTGGACAGTAGGCACAGCAGCGGAGGCATGGAGCTAGATGGCTCCTGTCGGCTCACCTCAGTACGAAGCACCCGGACTAATAAGAAAAAAAGATAATAATAAAAAAAAATAAAAATAAGGGCAGGGCAGTAATTAAAGCAATTTCCAGCTCCGCGTACCTGGTTAGCTCCACGCGGAAGAGTGGTGTCGGGCCCCCAGCTGGATTGACGCGGTTGGGCCTTATTGATGAGGACCACGTGAGGACAACTGGTGCTGCGCTGCAGCAAGGACGTAGCGTGCTTGCAGACTCCAGAGTAGGCGGCGGCGGCTGACAGCCGCTGGTGACTTGCCTGCAGAGGCTGGGAGGCAGGCCAGATTCGGACTGCAGTAATGGCTGTGGCTGCTCTTCGATAGTTACTTGCTTGGCTGCGGTGGCTGCTGTCTTCTTTGTAGATTTCTTCACACGTGCCATGATGCTGCGCTGTCAGTCTTGAAGGGCTGCAAGGAGTTAGTACAGGTAATGAAACTAACACTAATCTCATTATGTACTTCAGTTATATTTTCTATTTCCCTTTCAAACATTACACGCATATGTTGAAAACGTTCGTAGCAAGTTGATCTACTGTCTGCAGAAATATTCTCGGAATTTTAAAATAGACTTTTATTTTATTTTAGCCGCGTGTCGAGACTTGTTAAAGGCAGTACTGTTCTCTTAATACTATTCTCTTTCTCCGTTATATCACTTAATTGAAGCCGGAATCACTCTACGGCATGCGGACATTTCTCGGAGCACAGTTATTCTCTGCAAGAGAATGTGATGCCGTGATGTCACTTTGAATTATTTTATTGGTTTTATAGCTACATCACGTGAGGCGGGATATTCCCTCACTATGCGGTACATCTACTCCGTTTGCTGTTAGTCAGGTTCGCTAAACATATCACTATATACAGGATGCTTCAAAACAACACAGAACGAACATATAGAAGTAGTTTCTCAGCTTCTGTGTGACACATATAGATAGTTTTACCGCCAGTAGAGCTACATAAAAATGATCGAGGATGAGTGTGGATTAGGCAGTCACAGGAACAACGACGCGTGCCTCCAGTTGTCGTAGTTCGCAGGTCACACGCCGTGCCACGTGCTGTAACTGTTTGTGAACATATCGGTATAATCCGCAGTAGCTTGCTACTATTAAGAATTTCTTTGCCTTATGAAACCGCAATAAAGAAGCTATTGCTTAATTATTGCGTATGAGTGTTTAACGTGTTCCAAAATTCCGTTGTAACTGTCCATGATGGCAAATAAGCTGGTGAACATATGCAACTTATACCTTTTAGAGGTAAGTTATGTTAGTGAGGTTGTGGATGGAAGCTTTAAATGATAAACACAACAGAAAACAACATCAACGAATTCTAGATAAATTAACCAAACCTAAATGGCTTATACAATGAAAGGAGTATTTTATTTCGCGTGTTTGATAATACTAAATAAAGTATTTGTAACTGAAAAGGAAATTGTTGATATTTACAGTAAGTGGTTGAAAGTATTGTACGATTAAGATCATGTCTGCCACCAGTGAAAAATAAGACACTATAGCTAACATTTGTAGTACATGCCGTTAAATTCTCCAATATTTCACTAATTGGCATCTAATAATAGACCTTATTTAAAGAAAGCTATGGAAGTATTTCGCTTTCGGAAACCAGTAACAATATAAATACACGTGAGGCAAAGGAAGAGATGTAATAATTATCTGATTATTTGATACGGATAATCTACTACGCTCGAACATCGCCATTAGGCTTAGCAATTAGGTGTACAGGAATCGGGTATTTAGAATTGCAAGATTCTATTATACCAGCATGGCATTTGTTTAATTTTCTGTCTTAAAAGCTTCATTATTTGTAAAGATAGCCTATATGGGCTTAGTCGCACAAGTTTCAGCTTCTAATTAAATATCATAAAAGTATGATATAATATGTATTTGATCTAGTTTTGGAGAAAAAATATCTAAGCATTTATTTATTTACTTTCCAATTTTGTGATTCCTAGTTTACCCAAAGGTATATTAGGAATATAGTTTACAAATTTTAAAATGAATATAATAATATTTACGAAACATAACCAAATACAATATCAAGTTGACAAACAGTAAATATCAAGATGAATCCTTTAGCTTAAGAAATACTTTGTTCAAGAAAGCCATGAAAAATTGATAAGGTTTGTAATTCATCAAAGTACGTGTAGTTAGTTTTAAAAAGTGTAACCTAAGGATTGAGGCAATAATTCAAGTTCGTATCTTTCAAAACAGAAAAAGAGGCAATCAAATAAAATGTGAGGGACATCTTGAAGATGATTTAAGCATTCATTGACCAGAGCTAATAGTTCTAACTAATTTTTATTAAGAATACCACTATCAACATCAATCACTGCAACATTTGCTTTATAACCTGCAAACATTATTCCAGAAAATGATTTATCAAGCATTTATGTACGTTCAGCAATGGTATACGCACATTTGAATTAAAGAGTTTCGGTGAAAAAAAGTTAAACGCTTTCTTTTATGTAAAAGATTATCTAGGATAGGAGCATTTTGTGAAAAGTTCAACTCTCTTGTCGAATAAATGAATGAATACATGAATACAGGAATACACGAATAAATGAATACACGAATAAACGAATAAATGAATGAATGAATAAATAAATAAATGAATGAATAAATAAATATGTTGTTGGTTGACGACGCTGTTAACGCCGCTGGTGTATCAATGTTTTTCGCACAGGAGTTGTTTTATATGCCAATAAATCCGGTAACATGGGGCTCTTACTTTCAAGCGAATTAACAGCTGACAGAAAAATTATTATAGGCCAATTAAAGGAACTGTAGACTATAATAAAATGGAATATGAATATTTTGTAAACTTGTGATAAATGTTATAAGGTTGTAGGTTTAGCAATAGATTGTGACTACATTTTGGCTCGGGGTAACATGACATTAAGTACGATAATAATTAGTGAGGGCTGTTTTCAGACAAAATCCTAGAATTAGTTCGGACGTTTACGCTAGTGAGCTGTGAAAGTATCTAAGGTTGTCAGATTAAGTATGGCAGGCTAGCTAGAGATTCTTGAAATGTGAGGTAGAATTTCTTAGATATAAGCAAAGTAGAAATGAGGTGGCAACATAGGATTAGAAGTTAGGAGTGGAGGTCTTAGAGTCATTATCAAAGAGAGGTTATTGGAGAATTTGTAGCTTAAAGGCACAACCTGGGCATAATCTAGACACTTCTTGACTGATCGCTGGTGGGACAAGACGGATCAGGCGTTATTCTTACCTCAATGACAGAACCACGTGTTATCGCCAAGTAGAGGAGATACATATACCTAGAGTAGTTTCCAATGCTAAGCAACTTCTCCTCTAAAAAAGTTTCGAAGTCGGGCCAGTGTCACCACTTCATTGAATAATACACATCCACGCATAAACTGAGATAGGTTTCTCACAGCTGGAGCAGAAAGCCGGAATTAACTTCTAGGGAGAGATCGTCAATATATGCTGAAGCGATATTACTGTTTCAAAACTAACGATCTTTGAGGGGTTTGAAACCGTGACGCTGGCCCCAGTAGGCCAGTGTCTAATCCACTGAGCCACACTACCGACTTCCTTGTCGAGAGATGTATAAATTAGCGTCATAATGTGGAACTTGGTGTTTATTTTCCGGTTTATGTCTGTCATAATTATTTGTTAAAATACTTCTGTTTTAGTTTCAGGAGATATCAGAATATATATTTCAGTTTAAACCCTAATAGTAAGAATTTAAGTGGAATGCAGCAGTAAACGGTGTAGGTAAAAGAATGGAAATTGATGGAAAGTTCTAGGATCGCTAGCGGTTTAGAGTGAAATTCAGCGATCTTGTTACTGATGGTTGAGTCCAGAAGGATACAGACTGAGGCTCTTAATTACAGCTAGCTTTGAGCAGAGAGCGCTGTAACTGATAAGAGTGGTACGTATCATAGGTCAATATCTTCAGAGGAGGGCATTATGTACTGCACTTCACTACAATCTCATACCGACTTTTCATGCTTTAGGCTACCTTTGGCAAGGACAAGTAGATAAAAACGATATTCGAAGCAATACACTTCTGCAACAGCCAACAAACGAAGCAATGAAAATTAAACAGGACCACGTGCTAGTCAGCTGTCTTTAGCTGAGATCATCACTTGTCAACTGAGTTTCGTAACAGCTACATTATTATAAAAGAAGCTGTGCTTCATTCATATGATTTTTTATATTTACCCTTCAATAAGTTATTCCTACGAGGGCTGTTCAATAAAGAATGATCATAATTTTTTACGGTCATAATTTTTCGCACTAAAATTCAGTCTTATTATATTCTGTTAGCTTAATGTGAAGCAAACAGCCAGTAGTAGTTTCATTGTTGGTACTCCTGGTTACCGCCTGTGAGGACCAAGCAAATTCAGACATGTTCATTATCGCCTAACGCTGCAATGGAGGTAACACGCGGGGAACAATTTGCGGCATTGAAATTCTGCTTTCGTCTCAACAAATCTTCAGTTGAGGCCTTTACAATATTATAGGAGGCCTATGGAGAATCTGTTCTTCACTACAGCACAGCTCGAATGTGGTTTAAAATGTTTAAAGAGGGGAGACAATCAAGTTCAAAAGAAGGTGGACTCGGTGCTCCAGTTACTGCTCTTACGGAAGAAAACATCAACACTGCTGCTGCCATTGTGAGAGAGGATCGACGAATTACCTTGAGATCACTTTCTGAAATACTGAACATTTCATTGAGTGCCACCCACACGTTGGTGACAGAAACATTACACATGAGACGTGTTTGAGCGCGATGGGTTCCAAGACTGTTGATTCCCGAACAAAAGTACATTCGCATGCAGGTCTGCATGCAGCTAAAGTTGATGTTAGAGGAAGATCCGGAGTTTCTTTCAAACGTAATCACTGCTGATGAAACTTGGCTACATCATTTTGATCCTGAGAGCAAATAGCAAAGCTCAGTGTGGAAATCTACTTCATCACCAACCCACAAAAAGCAAAAGTGGTTGCTTCTGCTGGGAAAGTTATGGTCACTTCATTCTTTGATATTCTTGGATGGTTTATCAGCATGATGTACCTGCACGCATATCAATAACTCGACAATACTACAGGGATGTCCTGAAAACATTGCAGGTTCATATCAGGCGCAAAAGACCACATTTCCGTGAAGCAGGCTGGATGCTGCAACACAATAATGCGCGGCTGCATATTGCCAATGTTGTTGCTGAATATCCTGCACAAATCAACGTGAAGTCCATCCCTCACCCTCCCTATGGTACGTATTTAGCCCCATGTCACCTTTTTCTATTCCCTAACTTGAAGAAACGCCTTCGTCGGAGGCGTTATCCATCATCAGAAGCAGTGGTGAAGGCTGCGGAAACGATTTTGAAGGATCTCTCAAAAATAGTTTCCAGCATGTCTTTGCAGACTGGCAGAAACGCTGGAACAAGTGCATCTCTTTCAGGGGAGACTATTTTGAGAAGGATAGTCAAAATTATGAGGATGAGTAAAGATGCGTTGTCAAAAAAATATTGTGATCATTCTTTATTGAACAGCACTCGTACAAACGCTTCTTCTTCAATGTGCTTCATGTTAGGATTTAGGATTAGGATTATTATGGAGGGGATTCGGCACCGAAACCTGTGGTTTATTGTACAGACGCGAGCAAATGTATTCCGATACGTGCAAGACTGACCTACAGGAGGGAGGCGGATTTCTTATCAGATAGTTGCGCCAGGACGGTTCAGTTTCCTTGTACCTGACCAGAGAGTTCGGAACACAGGTATTTAAGCCTTAGTGGAAAATAAAAACAGTTTTACCACATGAAACGTACATAGGTGGTTTTATATAACTCCCCAGTATCAACTTAGGTATTAATCGATCCATTTTTAATGACGTTATTTCCTCTCTCTTCGCCTCTCTCGCACACACACCTCAATCCTTTTTTAATCTACCTTCTGTTTAAATGCATTTCCAATACCTAGAGTAGTAGTTTTGTCTGGAAAGAAATACTTCTACCTTTGATAGGCTAGCGAGAGTTAATATAACATTAAACTGCGTGTTATTTAAAATTAAGCATATCTTGTTCCGAAAATAAATATATTAATTATTTCCTTTGTTATAGTTCTCAAGAATAGATTATTTGAATATATTACTACACTTAATACAGCCACCAATTTAAAAATAATATTTATTATTATTATTATTATTATTATTATTATTATTATTATTATTATTATTATTATTATTATTATTATTATTATTATTATTATTATTATTATTATTATTATTATTATTATTATTATTATTATTATTATTATTATTATTATTATTATTATTATTATTATTATTATTATTATTATTATTATTATTATTATTATTATTATTATTATTATTATTATTATTATTATTATTATTATTATTATTATTATTATTATTATTATTATTATTATTATTATTATTATTATTATTATTATTATTATTATTATTATTATTATTATTATTATTATTATTATTATTATTATTATTATTATTATTATTACTATGTAGACTGCTTAAAGATAGGATTAAACGCTGGAGCGAACTCTTTTTTTGTTGTTGATGTAATTTACGTCCTCCAACGTTAAGTTATATCGGATGGTGAATGAGTTGGGTTAAATAATGTTCAAATGAGTTCAAGGTCCATGGAGCTTGGACATTAGTTTGTAAGGATAAAGGAAAACCTCGGAAAAAACATGGAGGGGAACGTTGTCAGTGTTGATTACCAGGGAAACCTGACCTTTTCTTAGGCTAATCTAACCGATCATAGCCATTTGTTCCCCTTACCTCTCCAAACCCTTCGTGCATCGGAAAACTTTTGCACTGCTCTGTACCTAAGCCCCAAGTGGGGCAACTCCGGAAGGAAGGATGAGGCGAGAGGAGAGAGAGAGGCCGACCCAAGGAGTCATTACTGTACAGAGGGTATGGTCCCTGTTTATCAGTTGGAAGCTCCCCGGCAGGCCAGAACAACCAGCATCCCACCCACCCTGCTCGAAAATAGCCCATCTGGTCGGCCCGGAAGGAGGAAATGTTTACCAGGAGCATATCATCCTGCCAAGACACCTACCGACACTCTACCCTGAAAGAGACCACCAGATGAACGATGGTGTGAAATGATCATAATGGAGATGAAATGGAGGGACAGGAAATTCGGGGGATGTAATTCACCTATCTAGAATTCGCTTGGCGACCAGGGAAAATCCGCGTAGAAACCCATGGTTCAAGTACGTCAGCCACGGGAATCGAACGCGGATCTCTCAAATGCGAGCCACAGACGAAACCGCCTGAACCATCCTGCTCGGTTACTTCAGTTAATTAAGATCTCCTGTCTCTGTAGCATGGGTGGTAGCGTGCCTGACTTACGTTCAGGAGGTGCCGAGTTTGAATCTCTGTCAGGACAAGTTACCCAGATCAGTGCTTTTACTGTGCTTTATCTTATCCTGAAAGACGAATACCTGGACTCTAAGCTCTATGGGCCCTGTGCTCATTTGAACATCATTTCAAATTTCATCATTTCATCATTTACGTGGAGCATGATTAATTATAAAATTGAATAAATGATGTAACGGTAGTTTTTGTTTGAACTTGAAAATGAGCTTTGTTTTCTGATCTGACTGTTAGTGGGCCATGTAATGAAAATATAAAAAAATGATGAACGGTTGCTATGGGAAGAAAATCAATAATCTTGTTACGTGATGATGGAAAAATTTGCGGTGAATATAAAAGTTTTGCATAGTAATAGAGAATCAATAATCTTCAAAAAGAGATATGTTCTGTAATCTTGATGGTGGAAAGACGAGGTGGGCAAGATAAAAAGTTTTAATTGTGATGAGTGGACGTGCAGGAGTGAGCAATTTTATGTCATTAACGATTTATTAAGGAAGTAAGGCTTTATCGATATGCTGGAGGTAAACTGCAATGATTGACTAGGAAAGAAAGTTCGAGCAAAATGTAACCAGATTATACAATTATTTATATATTACGAAATTGGACTTATCCATAATTTTATTTATGTAACTAGAAACCACAACTGAAAAGAAGAGTTCTCATGACTCTTATTTAATCAAACTCAATCATCAAGAAACAATTGAAACTACAACGATGTAACATTGTTACATCTGGCTTCCTGACTTGAGTCTTCGAATCAGTCAACGTGCTTCACATCAGCAACGAATAAAACATTTGGTTACAATGAATTAATGGAAGTAAACTGTTACAGAAATTGCTTTATTGCCCATTTCTTTGTACACACAAAGGGAATAGAGGAATGAAGTAGGTTTAAGTGACAGCCAAATCTTTTAAGTGCTGGTCGCTATATGGAGGTTATGAAATTTCATTCTCTTTGTGTGGGCAGCAGAGACAGAGAGAGAGAGAGAGAGAGAGAGAGAGAGAGAGAGAGAGAGAGAGAGAGAGAGAGAGAGAGAGAGAGAGAGAGAGAGAGAGAGAGAGAGAGAGAGAGAGAGAGAGAGAGAGACATCGAATAAAGACTTTCAATTTCAGAAATCAGTAACAAGGAATGTCTTGTAAATAGTTAACTGCACGATGGTTTGGATGCTGGCCCATTTATCCCAAGTTCGCGGGTTCAAATCCGGCACAAACTATTTTTTTTTAAAGTGACAGCCCCATATCGGTAGTTTTTCTGTCATGTGAAACAAACCGTGTAGGACAAAATTTTGGCATACCGGTGACACTTGACAACGTCGTTTACGTATAAAATATTCTTCCACAAAAACGAAAGAAAAGAGGTTTAACCAGAGTTACATTTTTGTGTAGTAAGGTTTTGTTCTCTCTCATACGATTTACCAGGTATGCGAAGTTTTATGAGTAAACCCTATAGAAAGTACTGAAACTGATGAAACAAAATATAAGAAATGAGAATATCTGTTATCGCTAATCATGCTTTGTCTTGTAAGTCATTTTAGTTTAAATACAGTCAATTTGTGGTATCCAATCACAACCGAACTGTCACTGTCGTATCACAACTGACACTGTCACTGTTCTACTGAAGGGTTCCTAACATTTTAGCTGTCCAATTGAGATTTATATACGTACCGCACATTGAACTGGAATATTCCCAAATGCCACAAAACGAAGGCCCCGGAGGAAGAAACGGCACACAAGTCATTGTTTTTGTATGACGTATTTTACGTTAAGGACACCGTTCGCTTAACGTTATTATCCTAAAATTCAAACTAATAAGAAGGACATCCTCGTATTTGGCTGACCTTTTTGGGTATTTTTCACATTTTCGTGTAATAGTATTTTTCTGCTTCTTATGGTTTACCAGTTATGGAAAAGTTATTCAGAATTAAGATGAGTTTAGAGGCTGTTCTTAGAAAGTTCAAGATACACGTTTTATTTAATCATTACGTATCATGAAATTATTTTTATAAAAGTTTTTAATAATAAAATTAACATTTAACAACGATTGGAATTTAAACATATATTCACTTCTAAGTTATATTCACACACATACACACAGAACGTTTTCTAAAACCTCCTGTTTCTCCATTTACAGATTTATAAAACAAGTATTTTCTTACAATCTTGGCTTCGAAATTTTGGGTACAAGGCAGTATTTCCTTATCTTATTTCGGGTAAGTACTGCTCGATGGATCTTTAGTGGTAGATGACACTGATGGATCATTACTTCGGCATCCTTTGTTGTGTATTTGCCTGGTTGGGAGGTAAATACTAAAATAGAGTCGATATGAAAAATTCAATGCCATGGCTGCGATTTGAGCCACGGATTTCCTGGTCTCCATCCAGCCGCTCTTACCCATTGAGCTACCATGGCCAATGTCCCGTCCTGACATTAAATTCTAAATGTATATAGGCTTTAATGTCAGGAGGCACGTTGGCTATGGTAGCTCAATGGGTAAGAGCGAATGAACGGAAACCAAGAGATCCGTGGTTCAAATCCCAGCTCCAGCATTCAATTTTTCATGTCGACTCTATCTATCCAAAACCTTAGTCTATATACGGCGAGTGTTAAGAAATTATTAATTTTCACCCATTAACTTAAATAATAAGAGTTTAGTGATGAAGCCTGGGATTCAAATTCTTGCGATAGTAAGTCGCCACAAACGGTGTAATTCGGATACGAGAGCCCCTAGTGGTTTACCGGGAAATATATATATATTAAATTCCCCAATTGACATATATATATATGTCAGGACGGCACGTTGGTCATGGTAGCTCAATGGGTAAGAGCGACTGGACGGAAACCAAGAGATACGTGGTTCAAATACCAGCCATAGCATTCAATTTTTTATGTTGACTCTATCTATCCAAAACCTAAGCCTATATACGGCTTGCGTTGAAGCAGGATTTCTATGTTGGAAGCACAATTCTTTCTCTTCTCGTGTGAGTTTTTGCGGCTATCAGTTTCTTCTGGTCACAATTTTGGAGAAGTCCAATTTTGTAGAAAATAATTTAATTGTATTATTAGGATAACATTTTACTTGAACTTCCTTTTCTAGTCAATCATTGCAGGTTACCTCTAGCATACCGATAAATTATTACTTCTTTAGTAAAAGAGTCCATTAATTACATAAAACTCCTTACTTCTGCACGTCTACTCATCACTAACAAGATTACAGAACACATATCTCTGAAGATTATTGATTTTCTTCTTCTATCCAAAACTTTTCATATTTTTGCATCAGGCAAGATTATTGATTTTCTTTTCCCTAGCAACCATTCATCATTCTTTTTTATAATGTCACTTCATGGCCCACTAACTTTCAGATCAGAAAACAAAACTCATTTCAAACAAAAAATCGCGTTACAGTGTTAAGAAATTATTAATTTACATCAAATAACTTAATAAGAGTTTAATGATGAAGCCTGGGATTCAAATACTTATTATAGTAAGTCGCCACAAACGGTGTATCTCGGATACGAGATATGTATCCAGTCAATTGGAGAATTTCATGTCGTGACGGCACGTTGGCCATGGTGTCTCAATGGGTGAGAGCGACTCGGAAACCAGGGGATCCGTGGTTCAAATCCCGGCCATGGCATTGTATTTTTCATGTTGACTCGATCTATCCAAAACCTTAGCCTATTTATGGCTAGTGTGAAGAAATGATTAATTTCCATCAATTAACTGAAATAGTGTATCAATTACAACGTTGTTTTAGTAGCGGATGTTTGTTCAAGGAAAAGAATACTTCCCGTGGACACTAAAGGGCACGTGGTCCACCACCATCTCTAGCAGGACGACGAGACTTCGAGCCGGAATTGTTAAATAACTTCCACGCATCTGTGTGCGGCCTCTAGGCTCCTGGGTTCTTTTGCTCCTTCCCTTCCTCCTGGAACGTGCTAAACACAATCTACGTAGCTCTAAGTGTGGGACTTTTCTATGGATTGATTGTTTATTTTATATACTTTGGATAAATATTAAATCAAAACTCATATGTAACTGGAAGACCATTAACTATGAAAATACTCGTAGTTCAGCACAAATAAATTATAAACTAGCGCGGCGGAAACTAAGGCAAAATTCAAATATGAGGATCGGTACAGAAAACTCCTGCATCCCTGAAGTTCTTCGTGAGAACATTTCTTTAGGGATTCAAAGTAGCAAACATCTGCTTTGACATAAGCGCTGTGTAATGTTTTGTAGGTTAGATTGCCATTCAGTTACCATGGCCTCTAGAGACAATGAAGGAATTTTGTTGAAAGCTACGCGCAAATGAACAAGAGAGGTTTGAAGTCACCGAATTTTCCCTTTAGAATCGAGCTTTCCCCAGCAACAAACGTATCAGGAATTCCAAATGTGCAGTGAAGCATGACAACAGAACCTGGGAGACATTCACTTTCCAGAATTAAACCAGTAGAAGTCTGACCTTCTATTAAAAACTCTACACAATGGGTGCTACTAAGTCTCATAAAATTGAAGAAGTTGTTATAGAAACGCAGGACCTGCATGCTTTTTTGTTTTTGTAATTTATGTCCTCCAGGGTTGTCATATGGGACGATGAATGAAATGGGTGAAATGATGCTCAAATGAGTTCATGGTCCACAGAGCTTGGAGTTACCCCACATTCGTATTTCAGAATAAGGGAAAACACTGGAAAAAACCTCATCCAGATAACTCACCCTAACCAAGATTCGAACTCGGGACCGTTTGAACGTGAGGCAGACACGCTACCATCCACGCTACCGAGGTGGCCTCTGCGTGCCCTTATTAACTCTAATATGAAACATAAAAAATTCACAATCTTAGATCGATTAACTTCAAATTTTAATCAACCAAGATCATCAATGCGTAATATGTAGACCAAAATTAAAAGCAGCATTTAACATTAAAAATGCAGATCAAAACAAATCTGTTGTTTAAAGAAAGTTCTGTTTCTCCCAAAACATTCCTTTACAGGCAACATACAGAGAAAATTTTGATTTTTTCAAAGTATCTCTGATGATTTTGTTTTGTATCATATGTTAAAGACATTTTTATGTCAAATAAAATATCTCTTAAATTTTCTGGGAAGATTCTGTAAAGTCCTCTTCATTCTGAATTAATTTTGCATAACTGGTTAATTATAAATAATAGGCGACATTTTACTGCCTATAAATTGCAGATATCGTTAAATCACACAATTTATATAAATTAACTTTTTATGGATTTAACCATTGGATTGGATTCGGCACTGCGACCTATACTCCATGTGGGGCTTCCCCAGGAGGAAGGATGAGGCGAGAGTAGGCAGTCGGTGACCGACCTAAGGAGTCAGTGCAGAGGGTACGGTCGCTACCGTTTACTAGCTGGAAACTCCCCGGGCAGCTCAACTGGCGTACCATCCGCCATGGTCAGGAAATGGCCCACAGGCAGGTCTGGAGACAGAAACCGTCCTAGCGAAGGAGGAAGTGGTTCACTCAGGGCAGCATATCATTGTGTTTTGCACCGCCGAGACTCCCGCCGACACTCATACTGAAAGAAACCACCAGATGAGAAATGATCTGAAATGATAATGGTGATGAAGTGGTGAGACAGGAAATGCGGAGGATGTAATTAGCCTACCCAACATTCGCCTGGTTACCCACGGGTAATATAGGCTGGCCACGGGAATCGAACCCGGACTTCCCGAATGCGGATCGCAGATGAAACCGCTTGAGGCATCTCGTTCGGTGAATTGACCATTTCTGAGTTTTCTAACGATCTGAAGTTTTGTTCCAGCTGTATTAGTCAAACTGATCTCTGCCTCTCTTTCTCAGTCTCTCTCTCACTCTCTCTCTTTCTCGCTCTCCCTCACACACATACGGACATTTTACTATGTTTCTGTTCTGTACGAATGTACAAACTAAAAATTGTTTTACATAACAAAACTCGTTGCTATGTTAACCTTATAATAGCACATCTTATAGACTTTCAAAAGGCTCCGATTTCGAGTCTCGGGACCGAGATGTCCCTATATCCTGAAAAATGAATGTCGGTAGCTCAAACTCAATGGAACCTGGTCTTATTTGAGCATAATTTAACTTATATCATTCATCATCCGATATGACGTAACGTTGGAGAACGTAAGTTAAAAAAAGAGAATCCAATAATAACATCCTTAATACTAGAATAAATAAGTTGCAAATTCAAATATTCAACATGATGTCCCTTACAATCTCGAACGTGAATGACACACAACAATTATGAATTCTCTTTAACTTAAAAGCATTAATTTGTGTTAATTTATACTAATCTGCATCAGGAGACTATATAATTTGATTACCATAGCAAAGTTTGTAGTTTAAAATAATTGATAGCTTTAACAAACATACAACACAATAATATATTGGAGACAGTATGGAAATAAAGGTGTGGTTTAAACACGTTTCGATCGACGTCACAACCTGCACAACAATAATATGTATTATAAATGGCTTGTTTTGTGTGCAAATGTTTTTAAAACATATTTTTAGCTTGTTAGAGTGAACTTTTGATACACACTATATAAGAATATAAGATTTTATGTTTTTGGGAGTACACACACACATTCATACATAGACAGAACTGTGGTTAGGAGGTATGTCGAGGTATGGCGCTGGGATTCGGCGCTTCGATCTATATAGATTTTTGATGCCTATTCCGCTGAAGGGGTGGTCACGACAACAAAGCACAAATTAATTGAGGTGCTAAGAAGCACAAAGGCACAAAGCACGAAACACAGTTTTGAGAAAAATAGTTGTTTGTTAAAATTAAAATTTCTATGCAAGAAATTCTCTCTACGAAATACTTGCAAACGTGATGTAACAGTAGTGTAAATTATGTTGGCAACACTAGATAGGAATTGGACAGCACACAGCAACAAAATGCTATTTCTTGCTTAGGGACTTTACGTAACTGAATATTAGGAAAACTGGCGAGACAGCTCTTATGACTGTTTTATTAAATCAAAGAGGTCCTAAAACATCGCTACAGCTGGTTGACCACAAGGTTGGAAAATGTCAGGAGCATGCATACATGTTAAAAACTCAAAATCGACTATGTACTTTAGGCCCTTATAGTTCTAAGCACCTCAATTGTTCATTCATGTCGGGTGTGTGTAGGGTAAGTTTGGGATATGTAGAGTGATACCGAAAAATTCAATGCTATAATAGGAATTTGAACCATGGATATCTCGGTCTCGTTCGGTTGTTTTAACCATTGACCAACATGTTAGCATGATATTAAATTCCCCAAATGACCCGTATTTTCCTGGTAAGCCACTATTATGTGTTTCAAATGGGAAGAGTTCTCGCCTGTAGCCAATCAGATGCGTTAGAGCATTCACCGTTACCACCTCGTTACCTCCACTCTTAATATTTCCCTCTCTCTCGCACACTTGCGAGTGTTCGTGCCGCTAGACGTAAGGGAACGCAATATGAATTTTCCAAAGTTTTATAATAATGCAGTTGTAATCACAATTGCAACATAAATATTCGTATATTGCAAAAATGTTTTAAATATTTAGTGCAACCGTATAGCTGTGAATATTACTTACGCTAAGAGATAATTTGTCATTGTCTTCAACGTCTGAGTACTGAAAATTTATGATTATAGGTTCCAAAATCTCGTTACGTGCTATTTCTTTCAAAAGTTCGTCTTCTTGTAGTTTATGTCTCTTACAGTTTTCCCAGTATTGTGCTCCTTGTCAATTTCTTCGTGAAGAAGTAATTCAAAGTTAGTAGGTTTAAAAATATTACTTCTGTTTGCAACATAATTTGAGCCCACATTAACTCTGTTAGATTGTTCTGGCAGTAGTAAGGGGGGAGGTGGATCGCGTCTCATTCATCCAGCTGATATACTTTTTCATGGAAGAGTAAGTGAATAATGATGCTTTGAACTCTTTAGAATAAATAGAGATTACGAACCATTCATAAACAAATATATAATGTGACCAGACACGTTCTGCCAGATCAGCAGGAAGTGTATCGTTTCCTCTCGTTGAATTTAACAAACACCTTGGCTTATTCAAAGTACTGTAACGGGAGCGCTGGAACACCCTGTGAACCAGCTGGGAACGGAAGGCAGGGGGAGGACCGCGTTAGCCACACCTCCCCCTCGTTTGTCTTGTAGTGGTGACAGGCAGTGGTTGGGAGGAAAAACATCAGTGTGCCGTCTGTTTCTGTCCACCTGGTTCCAGAAATTACGTAATCTGGAACATTCTCCTGGTCACTAGAAACCGGCGATATTCCTATATAAAGAAGGTTACAGACAGACGGAGTTGAGTTGTTGGTCAATCAGTTGGTTAGTGTGTGTGAGTGAGGACAGTTCTTGGTGTAAGAAGGCAATGTTAGTCAGTGCTTGACGAGCTAGCAAACGGACGAGAAGACTGTGTACGTGCATCGGAACGTTAACTTACGAACTGGTGAATTGTAATTGTGTGCATTACGTATTTCTGTGTAATTGGCAAGTGCTTAACTGTAAGTCGGTGGAAATAAAGAACATTTTTGAGTGGTGCAATTGGACTTTTCATTTCACGAACCCACAAAGTCACAGTACATACATATTTCATTTACTACGTCATGTCAAATGTTTACGTTTCAGTTCTGAGTAATTTCATATATACGTTCACGCATACATGCCAACCAATAATTATACTCATTACAGTGCTTACGTCACAATGAATTGTTATAATATAATGGCATCTACTTTATTTATTTGTATTAAGAAAACTATTTGAGCTAAAAATAATGGATTTTTACGGTCATGTTAAATACATTACTCTCTCCTTCCTCATAGATCAGTTTTTGCAAAATCTGAATTTCTGTCTTATTATAATATTTATTATAATATTTATAATATTTATTAGAGATTGATTAGTTTGTCTCTCGGCACATACCACTTAGGGGAATGCAATACGACAATACCGCTCCGATTGGTTGCTCACCTAGCAGCGCTCAAGGACAAACACCTTCCCATTTGAAACACATAGTAGGAGATGGATAGAGTCAACATGAAAAATTCAATGCCATGACCGGGATTTGAACCACGGATCTCCTGGTTTCCGTCCAGTCGCTCTTAATCTTTGAGCTATCATGGCCAACGTACCGTCCTGACATTAAATTCTCCAGTTGACGGTGCGTTGGCCATGATAGCTCAAAGGTTAAGAGCGACTGGACGGAAACCAGGAGATCCGTGGTTCAAATCCCGGTCATGGCATTGAATTTTTCATGTTAACTCTATCCATCAAATATCTTAGCCTATATACGGCTAGTGTGGAGAAATGATTAATTTCCATCAATTAACTAATATAACATAGTAGGAGAACTCATATACAATGAGATACATACCTATGCTGTAAGTACTTAAGTGTCAGACAAAAGTAATAACTTGAATCAACTCAATTTTCTTAGTAACAGCGCGCAAGCGTATAAACCCGCAGGGAAAAAAAGCGCATTAGAGTGGAGTAGTATATGTTCGCCGATAATGATGTTACCTCGTAGACTCAAATCTCACCCGCGTGCCACAGTCTCGCCGAATCCCTGACCACGGCAACCTAGTCCTGGAGTTTGCGCTGTGTCGCGTTCCTCTAGCTCAGTGCTCACATGCATGTCGCCTGCAGTCTTGTCGGCGAGTCCGCGCTGAATGGACCTGCCTGAAACCTGCAGACTTCATTCAGTCAGTATACGGCATCGTGTGCGCGTGTAACTGCGTAGTGTTTCACGAGTGACAGTATAACACATTAAACTCTAGACGGTACCCGATAAACAGAAATACGATGTGTTAAGGTATATCAAGTGCAAGGCTTAGATTTACGTAGGAATTCGTTGATGGATTTGGTGTCATAAAAATACTCAAGTATGTCAACTTCTAAAATTAGCGTCATGTAGTTGAGTCGTCTATTATTAGAATAAATGTACCGTGAAACTGTGTCATACGCCTGCCCCTCTTTGGTTCACTTGAATAACTCAAACTCATGTTCCGTAAATTTCGTTCTTAGATACTAAACCTGATGAATGAATGAACACACCACGTGCAGGGACAACGTTCTTTGTGCGACGCTATGTAGAAACATTTACAGATAAGAACAAGAAGAATTAAAATACCATGGCTATCTTACAATCCTGTTGCTGTTGGCGATCTGTAAGAACTGGAAGCTATGCCAGTGGAATTTACACCGCGGTAAGTCAAATGGATTTTGGTTAAATGGTTCTTGTTACTGAAATGTTGACAGATATCTGATGACTTCACTAACCGGTCTTATTCACCCTTATTATTATATCTACTTAGAATTATTTGAAATAAACTTTTAGAGATATTGTTTTATTACACTTTTCGTTCTAGAGACAAAAGGGTTACAGGAGGTTGAATCATTGTCAAAACAAATAAGTATTAGAGAACTCTAACAATTTAATAATGGATGACACAATAGTAATTTATCGAATTTGCGAGGTACGTTGATTTTATTAGCTCCCGAGGCGTTAGCACCAAGGGCTTACGTCTCATACGTAATTTTATACGCTACCCACGACAAAATCGACTTGAATTATGAATTACTAAAATATTAAAGATTGTTTTACAAAAATATTTAGAATTTATACAATTACTAGGTGTAAGATGATTTCAAGGCTTTGAATAGCGAAGAATCGTAACTTGGTGATGCAACAATAAAAAATGGTAAACTGTATGTCAAAATGATTGATTCAGATGTAGAAAGTTTTATACGAAATTCCAGAAGAAGCTCGAATTGTTAAGCTTAGTTTGCTGCAATTTATGACAAAGAATATTTATGTTTTAAGAAACAGTGCAGTACAAAAAGTGCTAGGAATATTTGCGAGGAAGTGATGTTAGTATATTTTTCAGAGAAATCACAGAGACATTGTAGATGTATGTTTTCCCTGTTTTTCAGATAACTAAAGAAAAATTGAACATCGGACTAAGCCGTCAACGAGGTAATCGATCGTCAAAGATAGTTTTCAACACTGTATTAGAGTACGCGTTCCGAAGAATAATGTGTTTTTGTCTCGTAAATTTTAACTTTATTCTTCTGCTTGATCTGCTATATTCACTCTGGTAGAGGTAATTCGAATATTTGCAGAGAATATTCATGTCTAGCAGTAAAAGGACCACTTGTCAATAACAAAAGTATTGCGAATTGATGTGTTTTTCTATAGTAGTGGGTAACAATATTAATTGTGATAAATTTCTGTTTGTTTCTTTTTCTAGTTACCTACTCGAAAAAGAAATGTCTTGTAAAACTATTTTTAAAAATGCTCATTCGTTTATTATAGTTCATGTTAACTGAAAATAAAAACTGTAAATTAGTTAATTTTTCATTTATAAGTCATTTTTCACAACTTCAATGAGAATAGAAGCTTACGAGGCTTAAGCGGTAGTCTTTTAAGGGGTCGTCGCTATGTGATGGCTTTGACATTCCATTTTCCTTGTATTGCAATGAAAAAACAATAAAACACTTTTTATTTAAAACGATTATGAAATATTTGAAAATTCAAACCAACAGAAATAAATATTTTGGAAACGGCAATTTTTATAAAAAAACTGAGATAAACTGCATAGTTTAACGGGACCTAAATTTCTTATGCAGCAATATTTTTGTGTATCTCTTAGCGTTCACCAGTTACCGAAAGCAATCATAATTTCCAAGTCAAAATTTACAAAATTTACAAATTAAACTTAACGTTTTAATATAAAAATTAAACAAAAATTTAAAATCTTTTGAACACAACACATATAATTTTGCAAGAAAATATCTTAAACGTATAATATTTAATCATAATCGTTTCTTTTTGTAATTTTACGTCCTCAAACGTTAAGTCATAACGGACGGTGAATGAAATGGGCGAAATGATGTTCAAATGTGTCCATGGTCCATGGAGCTTAGAGCTACCCGACATTCGTCTTTTTAAGGATAAGGGAGAACCCGGGAAAAATATTATCCAGGTAGCACACCCTGACCGAGATTCGAACTCGGGGCCTCTTGAACGTGTGGCAGTCACGTTATCATCTACCAAGGCGTTGGAACGGTTCTTGCGAAAATAATTTTAAAATATTTTCCATGTAAGAATTTTAAGTACAGATTTATATACTCCGAATTAAACAATTTGACTACTAAAAGTCTAGGTGTTCTGAAAATTAACCTTTCTAGAAGCAGCAGGATATAAATCAAGAAATACTTTGGTACATTTGCAATTTAAATATATTACGTATATGATATTTCAACTATCTAAAATTAATAGATAGTCAACATGAAAAATTCAATGTCATGGGCGGGAATTTGAACCACGGATCTCCGAGTTTCCGTCCAGTCGCTACCATTCCATTGAGCTACCATGGCAAACATGCCGTCCTGACATTAAATTCTCCAATAGACTCATATTTTCCCGGTAAACCACTAGAGCTCTCGCATTCCAGATATACCGCTTGTAGCAACTTACTATCGTAAGTACCTGAATCCCAGGCTTCATCATTTAACGCTTATTAGTTAAGTTAATTGATGGAAATTAATCATTTCTTCACACTAGCTATATACAGGCTAAGGATTTTGATAGTCAACATAAAAAATTCAATCCCTCCCATGGCATTGAATTTTTCATGTTGACTATCTGTCAAAAACCTTAGCCTATATATAGCTAGTGTGAAGAAATGATTAATTTCCATCAATTAACTTAAATATCTAAAATTAAGCTTAATTGTCGGCGGAAGAGGTTCAGTGTTACGCTAAGCATACCGTGGGTGCGTTACAAGTAAGTGCATGAATACTATTTTTGGTCATAAATATACAGAAATAAAATAATAATAAAATATTTTAAATTGGTTAAAGTTCTATAAATTTGGTATTTCAGTAACGAGTATCCTTAAACAGTGTTTTTTTGTTATACATTTGGATATTCTGTGGTATGGAGGTAACACGATATTGTAACGTAAACAAACGAATATCTGTATTGAACTTTGTCATAATTGACGTGAAAATACTTCTGCTTGACCGTGGCAAAGCTTTACATCGCTGCATCGATTTGTGTACCCATTTGGAATATTAATATTTTTATAAATTAACGAAATAATGGATGAAGATGGTATTTTATGTACATTAGAGTCTCAATTTATCCGAATTAAATGGTTTGGCAGAACATAAATAAGTGAAAATGTCGTATAGTAGGGAGGTGATAAGAAAGGAATCTGTTAAATCTCCATCTACGTCATAATTTCAATCTAAATTATACTTTTAAATACTAGGGACTTAATATTAAAAAATATATAAAAGAAGTTAATCGGTTAGAGCTTATCGAGAGACGAATGAATTGGGTGAAACGATGAGCCAAGGTACATAGAGCTCTGTATTACCTGAGATTCATCTTTCAGGATAAGGGAATACCCGGAGAAAGTCCTTATCCAGGTAATTCGGCCTAACCGAGTTTCGGACCTCTGAATATGAGGCAGACACGCTGGACTCAACAAGACTAGACTACTTTACGGAGGTGATTCGGAACGGAGACAAACTCGATCTATTGTACTCCTAATTGGGGGCAGTCCCGGGAGGATGAGGCGAGAGGAGACAGAGGGAGACTGTCCCAAAGAGACATGGGCCGGTCATGGCTAAGTGGTTAGACCGCTTGGCTCTCACCAAGGCTGCCCGGGTTCGGTCACAGGCGACCGCAAAGTGAGATTTGTGGTGGATAACACGGCGCTAGGATGGCTTTTCTCCGGGATCTCCTGTTTCCCCCGCCATCTAATTCCACCGGTGCTCCTTCATCTTAAGTATCATCATTGTCACCATATGTGGTAAAACAGGCGTTAAACACTAAACTGAACTGTGCCCCAAGGAGACAAAATAGTGCAGAGGCCAAGGTCCCTACATTTTATTAAATGGAATTCCCCGGCAGGCCAAGACAATGACATCCCACCCTTCTGTGGTTCGAAAACTCCCACCACGAGAGCGGGTGCGAAGACCGTCAGCTGTCCTACCGAAGGAAGGAGTCTTTACTTACAGCATATCATCCTGCCATGCACCGCCGACACTTCTACATTGAAAGACAGCACACCAGAGGAGAGATGATGTAAAATGATAATGGAGAGGAAATGCAGGGACTGGAAATTCGAGGGAGATAATTAGCATACCCAGCATTCCCCTGACGACTCGGGAAAACTCCCAGAAAACCCATGGGTCAGGTAGGTCGTCCACGGGAATCGAATCCGGACCCCAGAAAGCGGGCCACAGACATCTGCCTGAGCCATCACGCTGGCAGACACGCTACTTTCGCTCCACAGATTCGTCTAAACAAATTAAAAATTTACTTGGTGGTAGTTTTTCTGAAGTTAAATGCATAAAAGTTCAGTCCTGTTATGATAAAATTTCAAACTTGTTACAAAACGACAGAACTTTGGACAGTAGCAGGCATTTTTGGTTGCAGTATTTATACGGTAGAGCCGCCAACATCTGCACGAAAAATGGCGCGAGAAATGAGTGAAACGTTTTAATTTCCACACAAAGCATTATTTGAGGGATATAAACCACAAATCATAGCCTACGGTCTGAGAGCCCTAAGCCACAAAGTGTAGCCATAGGCTGTAAGACTCTTTATATCCACGGAGTGAAACAAGCTCCAGTTTTAATATTAGCAAATGTGCGAGAATGTATTTCGCTAGAAACACAAATAACTTCAAGTATGTTTATAACGTTAATGGGACGCCACTCTTTGAAGTGGTTCCAAATAAAGATCCAAGAGTACATTTTACAATGAAACTCGGATCTAGAAGACCTGTAGCAAAATCGCTAAAATGTCTGGGCTTTATTATTCGAAATTCTTAGTCATTTAAAGAAGAAAGCCAATTGAATCTACCACTCCTTTATGAGACAAAATATAAAACTATTATATTACATTATTAATGATAGTACGAGAGCTGTTCAATAAAGAATGATAGTAATTTTTTACGGTCATAATTTTTCGCACTAAAATGCAATCTTGTTATATTCTGTTAGCTTATTGTGAAACAAACACGACGTATTAGTTGATTGGTACTCCTGGTTCCCGCCTGTGAGTAGCAGGCAAATTCCGACATGTTCAGTATCGCCTACCGCTGCAATGGAGGTAACATGCAGTTAAAGTTGATGCTAGAGGAAGATCCGGAGTTTCTTTCAAACGTAATCACTGCTGATGAAACTTGGCTACATCATTTTGATCCTGAGAGAAAACAGCAAAGCTTAGTGTGAAAATCTCCTTCATCACCAGTCCCCCAAAAAAGGCAAAAATGGTTGTTTCTGCTGGGAAAGTTCTGGTCATCTCATTCTGCGATATTCATGGGATGCTTTATCAGCATGTTGTACCTGCACACACATCAGTAAATAGACAATACTACAGGACGTTCTGGAAACCTTGCAAGTCCATATTAGACGCAAAAGACCACATTTTCGTGAAGCAGGCTGGATGCTGCACCACGATAATGCGCGGCTGCATATTGCCAATGCTGTTGCTGAACATCTCGCAAAAATCAACGTGAAGTACATCCCTCACCCTCCCTACAGACCGGATTTAGCCCTATGTGACCTTTTTCTATTCCCTAACTTGAAGAAACGCCTTCGTGGAAGGCATTATCTATCGTCAGAAGCAGTGGTGAAGGCTGCAGAGGCGATTTTGAAGGATCTCTCAAAAATGGTTTCCAACTTGTCTTTGAAAGCTGGCATAAACGCTGGGACAGGTGCATCGCATTCAGGGGAGACTATTTTGAGAAGGGCCATCAAAATTATGAGGATGAGTAAAGATGCATTGTCAAAAAAGATTGTAATCATTCTTTATTGAACAGCCCTCGTATATATTATTTTATGTGCCAGATATAACAAATTACCCCCATAGCAAACACAGAGATTCATAAAAGATCACCACTACCGTGATCTATGATTTTATATAACGAAGTTCATTATTTCGATGTGGACTATTTAGCTTGTCTACAGTTGGGTTAAAGAACGGAATAATAACTAATTTTCCCGCAGATTAATATAAACATTAACACCTTCACTTTTACGCCAGGGATCGTTCCCATCCCAGGAAGGGGGTGCAGATTTTAAGTTCCGGGTATAGGACCGGTGCCTACTCAGCATTGTGAGGAAATTGAGGAGCTATGCTAGGTAGCGAACCCTAGTGTAGGAAGCCAACTTTCCGACTGGGGGAGTGGGGAAGCTGACAACATCCTCCATCGGCTGGATGAACGCTCACGTCTGCCTTGCGTATGTGAGCGTGAGGCCGGTGGTCGGGTTGGCAGGCTCGGGCCAACTTTTGACTACTAAGCCATGAGTTACCTTATATTCACTTTTCGTATTAGTGTTGTTTTATTGTTATTTTTATTTTTCTGGATTACTTTATATTGATTTAGATATTTTTGTTTGTTTCTTGTGTATATGTTGTGTTTAAATTCTATATAACTACTTCTATAATGAACATTGCATTTGGGATTATACTGCTATTCTCATAAGAATAAGTAAATAACTAACTAAATAAAAACTTAGGGAAACAGTTAAGGCGATTGCAAAAGAAACAAAAAACAGTAACTAAATTGGCGAATGAGTTTGGAACTAAAGTAAAAATAGCTCGCCTCGGTAGCGTGTGGGGTAGCGTGTCTGCCTCACGTTCAAGAGCTCCCGAGTTCGAATCTCGGTCAAGGTTTTCCGGGGTTTTCCCTTATCCTAAAAAGACGAATGTCTGGTGACTCTAAGGTCTATGGAACCTGGGATCATGTGAGCAACATTTAACCCATTTCATTGATCGTCCGCTATAACTTAATGTTGGAGAACGTATATATATATATATATATAAAGTAAAAATAACGTCTTATTTGTCTGTCTACTCTGCTTATTGGGAGGATTTATACCCTCAAGACTTACAAGTGGATACCTGTCAACGAGTAGACAAATTCTATATAAGAAAGAATGTCAGGATGCATGAACAGCCTGAAGTGTGGTACCAGAGTGAGGGAGAAGATAAAGTAAAATAAGAGCAGAATGGTTGAAGGGAAAGATGATGTAGCTGTTGACGAAATGAATAACGGGGGAAACAGGAAAACTCGAAGAAAACCCATCCAGATGCCCTTTTGTCCACCCAAATCCTTCATAAGGTCTAATATCTCTGTCACGGTACCTCCAGAAGAAGAATAAGAACAACAAAATCGTTATTTCGACGAATTTTATTACAACTGATGGGCTATGACACCTTACTCCGAAAATATGTATTTGCAACACAATCGAGTTCTTTGATGAGCTTTTCCTATCCTACAGAAAAGTGTGTCTTAAAACGATTGGGTGAGTATATGTTTTCCAAATTATTGATCACATTTAATACTAAACTGTATAAACAAAATGGTTGAAAGGAAAGATGATGTAGCTGTTGACGAAATGAATGATGGCGGAAACCGGAAAACCCGGAGAAAACCCGCCCAGATGCTCTTTTGTCCACCTAAATCCTTCATATGGTATAATATCTCGGTCACGGTACCTCCAGAAGAAGAATAAGAACAACAAAATCATTATTTTGACGAATTTTGTTACAACTGATGGATTATGATACTTTCCTCTGCGCATGCGCAGTTGTAACACATTCGAGTTCTTTGATGAGCATCACGCTAGTTTGCGCACCTCGGCAGGGTAGATGGTAGCATGCCTGCTTCACGTTCAAGAGGTCCCGAGTTCGAACCTCGGTCAGAGTGAGCTACCTGGATAAGGTTTTTATCCTTAAAGATGAATGTTGGGTAGCTCTAAGTTCCATGGACCCTGGACACATTTCACCCATCTCATTCACCGTTCGATATAACTTAACGTTGGAGGACGTAAAATTACACAAAAAAATCTTGCTAGTTTTTCTCGTATAGAAAAAGTGTCTTAAAACGTTAGTAAATTATTGATCACATTTAATACTAAACTTTATAACATAAACATTTTCGTTGTTTAAATCTTTCTTCTATCGCATTTATATTAGAGGGATTTTTTTTAATCGCAATTCGCCTTTCTGACGAGTGCCGTTTCTTCGTTGGCAAGTCCCATCGTCCTCCCAGCATATTATGTACTCGTAACTTCTTCTTGCTGCTCAGTGTGTTTAATTAAAGTTTCTAGAGTTTAACCGTAGTTATGTGAAATTCCCCGAGGCTCAACAGTTGGTACTTGATGTTGATGTTCATTTGTCATCGCAGTTGACGAGCGAGACAACTTTTTCACGTAAAGAAGCACCCTCACCTCCGATAATATGAGACACTAGAGATAGAATGACTGGAAGATTACTGTATTTTTACATCTGCCTGAGAATTGTACTTTTTGTTACTAAAATTTATATGGTCTAAAAATGAAAATTACTGTAAAGTTTTTAGAAACAATTAAATAAAACGTTGATAGGAAGGTTTGTACATGTATTAGGAATTGAATTTTTAGCAATTACTGTTAAATAAAATAAAAGTTCAGAAATCCAGTTCGCCACACGCATTTGACAGATATTTTGTTTAAAATTTCTCAAGAATCACGAAATTGCATGCTTTAATTATCTCGCAATAGTTTTTAAGATAAAAAGTTCATAAGATGAGACTTTGAGCCTTCTAAAACTAAATTTGGGGATTCGAAATTTTAATGCATACGAGTATAATGAAAACATTATGCAAGATAGACCTATTCCTATGTAATGAATTACAAAATCACTTGTAGTTGAAACAGTGCATGCGGATAAGTTTTAATTGTGCTATTTTAATTAAAATGATAGCAGCCACATGATTTACAGTCACATCCATTAAGGGATGTGGCTACCAAAAGAGTTTAAAAGTTCTGACGTACTATATTCAAATGTTTTTCTACCCAATGTTTAACAAAATATATAAAACAAATTTTATTCTTTTACCTGTCAGATTAATTGAGATAAGGATTTATACAAATGCTTTTGTTAGCCATTTCCTTTAGATGTAATGGAAAGAAATATCATTTTTTGTGTTAACGGCGCTATCAGTTACAAGAATCATATTACAGGAAAATTTTATACGCCAGTAAGTACACTCAAAATCTGCTGATCTAGCCGTATGTCAACCTGTGAACCGCGAATAAATAGGTCACAGCGCCTAACCAACTGAGCCACACAGTCCGACTTTACTGTCGTGTAGAAGCTCCTGTGGGAAGAATTTCCGGCACACCGGCGTGTTGATAATCTTCCTGGCAGTTGTAACCTGTGGAAGAGCAAGCAAGCCATGCATACTACAGTCCAATGGATGGTTTGGTGGTGAGCAAGGAAATGAAGCTTATTGACGATAGGAAAATTTATAGATAAATTATTATCTAAATCAGTAGTTGCCTAGAAATAGAGGAAAATCGTGAGAAAATAAAAAAGTCTTAAACTTTAAAATTTCCTAGACAAAGGATAACCAAATAACACATTTTTAATGAACATCTTGAAAGTGCCCTAGAAAATCTGTAACAAGAATTTGGGTCAGATAATGTTAATTCTAATTTCTTACTTGGATCCTCCTGTACAAGGCATCCACGCCAACATCGGCTCCAAAATTATGTTCATACGTTCACTTCCATGATTATTTTGAAGCATCAATCGAATTCCACGAGAATATTTGTGTCATATATTCCTTCATTGGTTTGTTGTATTTAAACGGATTCAAACTACAGCTTAAAACGTTCTTGTTCTTGCAGCGGTATACATCACACTCCACCATTACAACAAAAATCTCTCTCTCTTTAAAACGAGATTATTGATTACTATTCAAAACTTTTATCTTCTCCGCGTCATTTTTCCACCATGAAGCCAGATTATTGACTTATCGTAACTATCGTTACTTCTACTTAATTTTGTGATTGGCCGATCCAATGGCACGTCACCACATTACGTCATATTACGTCATACAATTACTACTTCGGCCAATCACACAACTACATATATTTTATAAATTCATAATCCCTTCATAATTCCTCCGAACATAACCCAAAAATACTGTTACAAATCTCAGCAAGAACATGTAAAATATAATACTTGTATTCCTGCACACAGAAATAAGAATTTTTCTCCCATAATATGGTATCCAGAAGCTTTTACTTTGGAGTCGAATATTTTTAGTCACGAAATAGAAAAATTACGAGGAGCTTATAACTGATATTCTGACACACGTATGGTTAACTTATTCACATTACAACTCGTGTAATGAACATGCTATATATCATCCGTGTCATGATGTGTCTATTCAGGAACTAATGAATAGCTGCTCTGCTGGTAATTATAACGTCTGGAAACTTACAAGAACACCTAAATTCTGACCTACATTTCATTGCACAAGGGTATTTCACGTCGCTTCATACAGAAACTCTAGTGTGCTACCTACATATGCAAGTCCTAGCTACCATGTTTATAATAATAATGATAATGATAATATTTCCATTTGCTTTCCCTGATACCTCAGAAAATAAATGAATAAAGAATTTTAAAAATGCGATAAAATAATTAAGAATTTAAACCAAGGACAACAATCTCGGAAATGCTAAATGATAGAGTTACTTGAAGTATCTTAAGAGATTTACTTGTTTTGTGCATTATAGTTTAGCGTAGAAACAAAATTGTGTATGATTCCTATAAAAGAAGTAGGATTTTATAAACTCCTATATTTACTGTTGGTGATGAACTTAAATTACGAAGTTTGACATTTTAACAAAAACACAAAAGAGAAGTTCACCTTAAGCTGCTTTAACTGTCACAAAAATCATTAGCCAAATGCTAAAGCACAAACACGTCTGTTTTAGTGTTTTATGCCTCTTTAGCACGCACCTTTTTATGCTGCTAGACATCTCTCTGGCGTGCAAGTTTCCGCTTACACTGCCTGATTCGACTCTTGATACAACAGCTGCGAAATTCACTGGTCAACTGCTTCACTGCACTGTTTACACTGCCTGCCGACCCCTCACATGGAGTCCGAAGCATTCTCGGCGCAACTAACAGATCGCTGATTAAGAAACGCGAAACTCCAATAACTCCACTGCTAGGCTTCACCATACTCGGCCGGATGCGCAAGAAGCTTCTGGTAATGGAACCTTCTCAAGTTAAGAACTGCTCGCTCTTCCGGCTTCGTGTCACCATCTAGTGGCTGCCTTTAAAGTTACGCGTTTCGCACGGCAAGCTCACGCGATCGCCGATGGGACAATATTTATCCGACATTTCATTTTTGAGCAGAAGACACACACGTTTTTGTAATAACTTTATATGAGATTCAGGAGAATATCTACTTTAGATAAAATGCTTATGTTTTGTTTCGTGGACTGCAGTATGTTTTACTTTCTCTACTACATATATTAAGTAGAGAAGTAGTAAGTAGAAGAGTTGCATTCCACTCAAAAGTTCGTTATCGAAATTTCACTTGAAGTGTTATTTCCAGCTCCACTAATAAAAATAACAGGTCTTCAGAAAAAGGTAATGTGTGCACGTGCGCGTGCGTGTGTATAGCATAACTCAAAACCAAAGTCAGTTAAATACCTAACTTGATATTTATATACAGGAACTTCCAAGGATGGAACACGAGGGCTTACAAGAAAATCCCCTCAATCAAACTATGTACCCTATATAAGAAACATTTTTCGAAACTGCTCTAATGAGTCTGTTTAAAATACTATATGTTTAAGATAATTTCATGACAGATAAAAAGTGAAATTTGAACTTTCTGTGAATGTCCTCCACGGTACCCTTTGTTCTGGATGACTTGCATAGTTGGTGAATCCTTAGGTATTCTAAATTTTACTCCTTAGAAATGTGTGTATCTTTAAAACACACAATTTATGCTAAATGTATTTTTTGGAGTGAACAATATCTGAGATATGGACTGGACTGCGCTACGAAGGGAATTCGGCATGGAGATCCACACTTGGTCTATTGTGCCTTTACCCCAAATAGGGCAACGGGCAGTGCGCCACAATCTAACGGTTGAAAACTGCCCGGTAGGCGAATACAACCGACATCCCGCCCTACTCCCCGTAGGGGAAGGGGGATCCGTACCTATCAGCTGCCGTGGTGTGGGCACTGCGGACCCTTAGCACTCGTGGTACCTCTGACGTTACTAGAGGAACCTCGGGCCGAACATTCGAGCCTCTCCCTGAATGACAGTTGTTCGGATTGTGTTGGACTCGAGGGGGCAGTGGTTCCCGATACGCGTGGGAGATTGGGTAAGTCTCCGGACGGGGTTGAGGGAAGCCATGATATTCCCGGGTACTAGCCAACATAGCTAGTAGAAGGTGTGCTAGACCACTAGCTGGCCCCACCAAGCGGCCTTCCCATTTTGGAGTTGGCGCGAGTAAGTGGCGTATCCACTTCCATCCCATCTTGAGTCCACAGCACTAGATAGGGGTCCGGTTAGACTCTAGGTCTTGCCCTATGGAAAGACCCACGGTGGCGCCGGGCGCCCTTTCGGGACAGCTCGGGAAATCCCTGGTCGATAGAGGGGGGAGGTCATTCTTCACTCCGTGAGTATATGCCCTAGTAGATACCCTCCCGTCCTACTGTGGTCCGGAAACGGCCCCATCAGACCGGGTTATGAGATCATCCTCTCGGAGGGGGAAGTGTTTGCTAGGCACATATCATCCCGCCATGCAACGTCGAGACACTCGCTGACACCTCTACCCTGAAAGAGTCCACCAGATGAGAGATGATGTGAAAAGATAATGGAGATAAAATGGACGGACAGGAAATTCGGGACATGTAATTAACCT
>CM060952.1:100419503-100513165 GCA_030765055.1 Mantis religiosa
TCCCATCCGTAAAAGTTTGAAAGACGTATGCCCCATCATCCTCAACTGCTTTTATATGAGGTCGTTCTGCTGGATGGTTCCAGACGCTTGGTGGTAGGGGTGCATCATAGTCACGTTCACTGTGTATATCATTATACAGTTTTATTTTGCCTTGTATTGTTATACCAATTGGCTAGATGCCGGCAATAACACAAGACGCATCATAAGAAATTGTCCTATATGCCTTTGTCATTTTTATGTTGAACAGTCTCTGAATCCTCTGGAATTTTTTAATGTTCTTCTGTTTTTGTAGGGCAAATCCCCACACAGGAGCACCATAAGTTAAAATAGGTTCTATTGCGCCTTTATAAATAGTTTCTAGCGCCTTATTTCCCAGTCCCCAAGTGAGTTTTGTGCACTTGGACAGATTATGCAGAAGTCGTAGCGCTTTGTCATGTACTTGATCTATGTGGTGATCAAAGCTAAACTTCCTATCAATGTAAATACCAAGATATTTAATAACATCCACTTGTTCCAGAGTTTTATTGTTCAGATATATGCTGATTTCTTCATTATGATTAGTTTTCTTCTTTGATATTACCAAAACTTTGATTTTGAGTCGTTAAACTGAATTTTATCTTCTTTAGCCCATAACTCAATTTTCTTTAAGTCCTGATTTGAAAAATTTTCAGCATCTAATATACTTTTTCCTTTTTTCATGACAAGTAAATCATCAGCAAATGCTATTACATCTGTCCGCGGTGTAAATTCCAATTTTAGTAAAGAATTATATAGTATATTCCAAAATCCAGGCCTACAACAAGATCCTTGCGGACAGCCTCGCTGGACCCGTACTTCAGTCCTGAATTCATTCGTAGAGTGTGTTGCTTTCCTATTTTTAAAATAATCCTTTGTAAGTTGATACAAATTTCTTGGGCACTGCATCTCTCTTAAATTATTTAAAACACTAGTGTGTGTGTGTGTGCATGTGTGTGTGCGCGTGTGCGTGTGCGTGCGTGTGCGTGTGTGTGTTTAAGCCAGGCTATGGTTCTCTTATAAATACATTTTCCTTATTATCTTAAACTTTAACTTTTAATATCTAGTTATTTGAAGGGCTGCACAAAGCCACCTGAGTTAAAGAAGCTTAACTATTAACGAGGTGGGCGAACACAGTAAAGTGTGTAGAAACTGCGGTTTTCATATTGAAAAGCTGCTACTTCACGCTTCAAAGGATCAATAAGTTGCTCCAATTTAATTGGAACTTTTCATCGACAAACCACTTTGTTACAGTATTACAACTTCCATACATCTGCTCAACAAAGACTTCAAAAGAGCCACAGTTGTCGACTTCTAAAGCCCAGTAACATCATTATCTTGCTTTCTCTATAATGTATTGCATCCTACACAGGAATTTAATATGGAAAATGCAAACACGTGTTTTGAGTCATGGAAAAAGGATAAATCTTGTTTTTCTCTACTCACAATTGTACAAGTCACTTTTATAATTTTTTTATTTATCTTGCTTCATATTAATACCTAGAAATGTTTGTAAAACAGTTATATTACGTATTTCTTATATACACAATGGGAATGCACTAAACTGGAGTGTAAAAGCTTTTAACAGTTCATTGCTATGTGCCTGTTCCTATACCTTTGACATTCAGTTCATTGTGTTAGAATAATCACTACTTTTAATATCCGAATAATCAGACATTCAAACCAATAATTAGCAGTTATCTCAAACACGAAAATGGAGACTGATATTGTGTCCTTTAAATGGAATTGCATTTTTACGTAGGATGAGTTTATCTCTCTTACGGTTTACCAATTATTCGAAAGCAATCCAATATGAAGAGGTCTTCAAAGGGATTTCCGAGAAAATGTTACAATATAAAAGGTAGTTTGATGTATGGAAATTTCTTTGAAAATCTTCGTGTGGGATTCTTTGAAGTTGCTGAACTTAATACCAAGTTTTGTAATTTTTTTTTAAGGAAAACTTTTTCAACGATGCTGCCAATTATCAGGATGACGTCAGCACTTCCGGAAACTTGTACTTTAATGAAGAGCTGCACTTTAAATGAGGTAAATTTACCTGCAGCTACCAGACGTGACATTACGTCTGTAGAACACTGCATAAATTAAGAATGACGTAGAACTTATAAATGGCACTAAAACATCCCTATGGCATTAAATTTAAAGGAATCTTATAGCAAATTAACCCTTGAATGCATAAATTATTCTGCGACATATGTTTCTCTTACTCTAATTCGAAAACCGTTTGCTTTATATCCTCTCCAAGTACTTCAATGGAAACGATTAGTGTAGTCATAATCTTGAAGGCGAGAGACTGGCTGTGCCATCAAATTCGAACGTCAATCGAGTCGTCGCAGTCACTTCAGTAAAGTGCGCTTGTGGTAAAGGATGGAGAGGGTCCACGTAAAATAAGCGGTGTGATAACACAAATAGTTGATAACGGAGTTACATATGAATTCAGCTAAATTAATTAAAAATAAATACCACAATAGCGCTAAACATATATATTTATGGTATAAAATAAGTACAAATATTTGAACGTTATTGTTAATGACTAGTAAAATATAAAAAGAAAACATAAATATCCTAAAACTAGCAGTGATTTGAATAACTTAGATTTAAAATAGTTATTCAGGAAGCATATTACATAAATCTACTGCATTAAAATTCTCAGGATGATGTACTTATAAGTGACTTGAAATGTCTTAAAATTTTTCAACAATATAAAATATGCTCTTATGTAGAAAATACTTGAAACCTTTGGCTTATATTTCACACTATAACGTTTGCAACAAACAATTAAAGGCCCAGAATGCCGTGTACTTACTTACTTCAATGTCTTTTATTTATTATAACATTATAGGATATTAAAGTATTCCATAAGATGTATTTTGTGAACTATCCTTTTCAAATTGGTAATTCAAACTTCAAAATAAGGTTAATCAGCTTACATACTTTTAAAATTTTTAAAAATATAACACAAATAATTCAACAAGAATACAAATTACTACAACTATTAGCTTAAAGCTTTACGCCTTTTTTCTGAAATAAATAGAAGTGTTAGTAAATTAATATGTTAATTTTATACTAGTATTTAAATAATATATTTTTCTTTCAGAATAACTCCTGATTAATTATTATTAACACAATAAAAGTAAAATAACATTTCCCCCTAAAATACTTAACATATACCTAAAATTTAAGTTGCCCTTATAATTGTGGTAAAACAGCACTGACAAACCTTTGAAAACAATGAAGAACTTCAATATTTAGACATTTCATTTATAGGAACCTTATCCTTTAAAAAGACTGTTGTCGGAAACGACAAAATAAAATAATACATCTTTAGACACTTCTTACCGTTTTTAGGGTGCCTCATCACCCATGTTGACATCACTTTATCTGCTAGTGCTGTCACCAATTGCTATCACACCTTGTGCTGTGTATCTGACCACAAGCCATTCCTATGCTTCTTATGTCGATACACTGGCTACTTACGAATAGAGAGCAGAGACCTAACCCTAGAGTTAGCAGAGTAAGAATTGCATTTCACTCAAATATTGTATTCCAAGATTTCATCGGAAATACATTTTAGGAGGGGATCTCTGAAGTTACAAAAAAGCTTTTTTATAAGGGGCGTTTGTGCGTGTGTGTGTGTGTGTGTGTGTATGTGTGTGTGTGTGTGTGTGTGTGTGTGTGTGTGTGTGTGTGTGTGTGTGTGTGTGTGAAAAGAGGTTAAATACCAAACTTCCTAACTAACAAGAGAATTATCACTATGCTCATACCTGTATTCGCTTGAGAGCTTGGTGGCATCATCTCTGCTTAATGTGTTGAGGGTGTGCCAAAACCGAAGCCTGACAGGTGTCGCATGCGACCACTTGCAAGTAGCTGCTGGATATCCCTTGCCAGCTCTGTGCCGGCACGCCTTACGTATGCCATGTGAAGAACCCTAACCGCAGGTATTTGCACTTCCTCCCGTATAATGTTGTGTTATTATGCCTACATGTTCCTACATATTCTGGACTCATTTTCGGGTTCTTCCAGCTATACTCCGCACCTGATTTCCACCACATAGAGCAGAGATAATGCCATCAAATTTTCAAGCGAATACAGATATGAGCTAGTGATAGTTCGCCTGTAAGTTCAGCCTCTTCCAAAAAAATATCGCCCTACTCACGAACTACCCTTTATACGGAACATTTTTATAGCATTTTGATTTCATCAGATATGCTTCATTTACTAAAATACCATAGGTTTAAGATACCTTTAATGATAAAATATAATGTAAATTTTGAATTACCTAGAAATGTTCTCAGAAGTGTACTCCATTCTGTATACTTTTGCACAACTGGTAAATCGTAAGAGATAGACAACATCTTACAAGGAAACTATCACTATACTCACACCTACTCACCTAAAAATTTGATGGTATAATACCTGCTGTATATACGAGGCATGTTTTTTAAGTCAGCACCGTTTTGCGATTCAGCCGCCGCAGCGCTACGGTTGGCGTTCCGCGCATACGCGCTGGTTACCTACATCTCTTGTCTACGCACTGACGCCATTACAGTCTGATTCTTCATTGTATACGTTGGTTACTGAGTGTTTAAGATGCCTCCGACAATCGTGAGTCCCGCCAATTGTGAAGTACATGCTGCTATACGATTTATTAGTGCTAAAGGCGTAAAACCGATCGATATTCATCGTGATATCTGTGAAGTTTACTTACAAAACATGATGAGTAATGGAATGGTAAGGAAATTGGTGAGAGCAATAAATACAGGCTTTCATGTAAAAATAAAATTATTGCGATATCTGTGCACGTCTTTTATTAATTCCAAAACGGTACTGACTTAAAAAACATGCCTTGTAAATCAAGTGCACGAAAAATCTGCTGTGGAGTAGAACCGGAAAGACCAAAACTGAAGCCTGGAAAGTGCCGCATACGGCCACTTGGAAGTAGCTGCTAAACATCCCTCGTAAGCTCTGTGTCGCGTGTTGGGGACAACGCTCCTTACGTATGGGGTGTATAGACCTCTGTCCGTCAGAGATAAACAATCCTTCCCGTATAATGTTGGTCATTATACCTATATGTTCCTACGTGTTCTAGACTCGTTTTCGGGTACTTCCAGCTATACTCCGCACCTGATTTTTGGCACACAGGTCCCAAATTGAGCAGAGATGTTGCCTCAAGTGAATACAGATATGAGCATAGTGATAGTTCCCTAGTCAGTACACACAAAGAAACAGATCTCCTTAAAACGCACGGATATATATTCCTGCTATCTGTTTGAATTTTCCGGTAGTCAAATACTTATCTCAAATAGAAATTCGTATGCTTGTTTTATCTTTTGGCTGTACAAAGAGAATTCATATGGCAATAAGCTCTTTAAATATTTAACCCTGGAGTAAGAGAGGGGTGTAGCTTATCACCTAGTTGGAGTGAAAATAAACTACAAAAATCAATGTATATTCTAAATGATGTAGTACAAAAGTATAATTTTAAAATATCATTTCCTTTTAAAGGAAATTATAATATAAGATCAAAAGTTGTTTTGTGAAATAAGATTTTAGAACAAATATCGAGTTTTAAATATTTAGGATGTAACATAAGTTTTAGAAACAATGCTGATATAGAAGAAAAAGTGAACAAATTCCTAGCAATATGTGGGACAATCCAAAGAACTTTTTAAAACAGAATGAGAAAGGATACTAAAATAAAAATGTATAAGGTAATGGCTATTCCAACTTTACTATATGCAAGCGAAACCTGGGTGCCAACACAAAAGGATTTAAATAAAATACAGGCTGCAGAAATGAAATTTTTAAGAAGTGTTAAAGGCTGTACAATATTGGACAAAATAAGAAATGAGGATATTAGAAAGGAATTAGAAATCGAAGCAATCCATGTCAAAATATCAGAACGAATGCAACAATGGCATGAACATATATTAAGAATGGAGGATGGGAGATATCCAAATGCAGTACTAAACTATAACCCAAAAGAATGAAGAGACAGAGGACGACCCAGGAAACGCTGGTGAGATCTATGAAGCCGGAACAGGCGATATGCCCAAACCATGGAGTGAAAAAGAAGAACAAGAAGAAGAAATATTTAACCATCACATAAAACCTAAAGTATTCCCTAGCGTTGCTAAAGTATTCTTGTACCTATAAGAAAATTAGCAATGAGATATTTTATATTCTTATCTCGATTAACATAAGTAGATAAAGGAATCAACGTTTGAGCCCACATTGGTAGTGTAGGTGGTAGCGTGTCTGCCTCACGTTTAAAAGGTCCCAAGTTTGAATCTCAATCAGGATGAGTTAGCTGGATAAGGATTTTCCCGGTGTTTTCTCTTATTCTGAAAAGTGAATGTCAGTAACTATAAACTCCATGGACTCTGCACTCATTTGAGCGTCATATCACCCATTTCATTCATCATCCAATATTATTAACGTTGGAGGATGTAACTATTAAAAAGAATAAGCGTTTTGTACAAAATAGAGAAAGTCATGTGAGAATCATCAGGATTTCTTTGAACCGACAGTTTTGAACTCGAGGTGAATTGTTTCCTTTACGCAGCCTTCTCTCCACAAACACGAAGGTAGCAGGATATGATCACAGGCAATCCCCTCGACGAGCGTTTCAAGAAGCTTTACGATATTAATCCGCAGGAAATCTCGGGATTACTTCAGCGAAACCGGCAGTAACCAAGCTTGCTTTTTCTCCTATAAAGATTTGTTTTCCTATACAAACACTAAGTTTATAATGCTATTCTCTGTGTAAAGGAGATTCTGAAGTGCTCGTGGAGTAGAGTTATGGAAGCTCTAGAGTTCAATCTATCGGAGACTTGACGCAAATAAAAGGAATGTTACTAACCCGTTAACTTCACCGAGAAAAAGGATATGAAAGGAGATTTGGGTAGTTCATTCAGGAGCGATTTAACTCCCGCACTTATAAATCTTTTATATAACTATTGCATTCCATCCAAAATTATATACCTAGATTTTAGCACAAAAAGTACAGTTTTGAGAATTAACAAAAAGTATTTTAGAAGAAAACAATGGGGGTTAGCACCCGCGTGTGTAATGACTTTGATAAAATTCCTTTATGAAGAACTCTCATTACATTAGATTAAATATTGAAAATCCCAGGGGTGTGGAAACACTCTAGCCTATGGTTCCGGAATTCGCGTTAAAAATTCTTAGCATAGCTTCCGTCGCAAGGGGAGTAAAGACGGTGACCCTTGTAGGTTTAGGGAACATAAAATAACATCAAACGGATAAAGAGACCTCTGAGTAAAATTAAGTAGTCTTTCCCCACAATTGGGATTTGAGGGATTTCATTACGGAGGGGATTCGGTACGTAGGCCACCATATTGGGCCCATTGTTCCTATGCCTCCAAGTAGGGGTACCCCAGGGAGGAAGGATGAAGCGAAGGAGACAGAGGGTGGCCGACCCAAGGAGCCATGACAGTACAGAGGGCAGGGTCCCTACAGGTTACTTGGATAGAGACTTTCCCCGAACGACTAGGACAACGAAACCGCTTCCTTACATAAAGACGGCAATGAACCCAGCAGCCGAGCCCTAATGTTCCCAGGCAGGCGATCCGAGCCACAAAGGTCCCCGGCTGGCGGTCCCGAAATGGTACCAGCAGAGGAGCTGAGACCGGCAACTGACCTACCGGAGGAGGAAGTAATTTTCCTCAGAGCATAGCATCCTGCCATGCACCGCCGAGACACCCGCCGACACTTCTTCCCTGCAAGAGACCATCAGATGAGAGATGACATGGAGGGACAGGAAATTCGTGGGATGTAATTAACCTACCCAGCATTCGCCTAGCGACCCGGGAAAACACCCCGAAAAAACCCATGGGTCAGGTAGATCGGCCAGGGGAATCGAACCCGGCCTCCCGAATGCGAGCCACACACGAAACCGCCTGAGCCATCCCACCACAATGCAGAATTGGACGTTGAGAACCACAGTAGTTAAAGAGGGTCCATAGATAAAAGCTTAATTTCATATTTCAGTCGTAAATATAAGACCGCACTTTAAAGTTTCATTTTGTGTGTATGTGATACGAGAAGCTGTTATTTTAGAGTAACCGTTTTATCGTTGCAGATACAGTGTATTATAAATAAAGGCCGGAGGCGTGTGCACAGATATACTGCACATGGACTATACTGTTATCGCTCGCGCACTTATACATATTGATATGCATTTACTATAATATGGTCACAGAGTGTGCATTGCAGTGAGTTACAATTTACATTGTAAATTATTATATGTGAAATTTCGATATCTATCGCTGAAGCAACTTTTAAATGGTGAAAAACTTCTTTAAACGAACACGATGTCAGAGGTGCAATTCCACCCTGTCGTCTGGCGTTTTCTCCTTCATACTAATTTTCAAACTTTCACACATAGCTTAATAACAATAGAGTTTTGGTTTTAGCTTTCACTTTTTCAATACTTCTCACCAGAGGTTTCCTATTAATTGAATTAACTAAGTCTTCTATTATGCTAAAGCTCTTGGACAGTTCCAAACCCGATTTTTTAAATAGCTTAATATCTTTGAGCAACATTGCAAAATTTTTGGATACAAACTGATATCAGAAAACTTTCAGTTATAATAGCAGATGAATCTGCATTACATTCAGCGCTAATAACATTTACAATTTCATTATAATGCACAGCATACTTGATGGACTCTATCCAAGTACCCCATCTTGTAATTATTGGCTTTTGTGGCAGAGGAATCTCTGGTGCCATAAACGGAATATCGAAAGTCTCGCAGGGGCCTTGACACTTGCAAGGTAATGCTTAACTAGTTTCCGGAGTGCTACCTTGCGTGGTTTTCGACGTTTGCTTCTAGTACAAGTTGTTTGCACGTTTGATGGCCGTGCTGTACATCTGACGTCATTCATACTCTGCGCCCAGCTAAAGTGTCTCGCATAAGAGCTCTCATCCCTCCGGCCTTTAGTTGTAAGTTACGGTTACCACAAAACTATTTAAGTTATTTATTTTCATGATTATCAAATTCGCAGTTACATTTCATCTAGATCTAGTATTAGCTTTCTCTTTGTAGAACGTACACCCTCAGAGACCTACAAGTCACTGTCTTGGGTCAGTTACGTGTCGAGAAATAAAATTTGAATCACAGTATATTGTCACATTGGCGTTCTTTTGAACTGACTAAAGATTATGACTTGTCGTCGTCGTTGACTATTTCGGAGAAACAATTGAGCAACTTGCCGCCATTACGAAGAAGCGGAGGTAGGGGAACCGTCCCTTTGCTTATTGCCTGACGGAGTGGCAGTGTGACGCCTTCCAGCCCAGTCACAAACCGACGTCATGAGACCGAGGTGGAACTGTGTTGCTACAACGCAAGACTTTTACAGACCGTATGGCCAATTCCAGAAAGATTTACCATGCCCGGCAGGTATACAAAAGTCGATTCAAGGCAACAACAATCAGTAGTGAGTGGGACAGAGTCATAGTGGGTAGGTTTTTAATTTTACGTCCTCCAACGTTGTCATATCGGACGGTGCATGACGGTGCTATGAGGATAAGGCAAAAACCCCGGAAAACCCTTATCCAGGTAACTCATCTTGACCGAGTTTCGAACTCGGGACCTCTTGAACGTGAGGCAGACATGGTACCATCTACGCTACCAAGACGGGCTTATATATATATATATATATATATATATATATATATATATATATATATATATATATATATATATATATATATATATATATATATATATAATGGGTAGTGAGTAGTAGTTAAAGCACAGTGGTGATCTCAGAGTACGAGATCGCTAAGCACTGGAACCGACAGCAAAGGACTTTACGTGTTAATATCGGAGTTGTGTTCAGAATTGGTGTATAAAGGACTAAAAGATTACAACAGCATAAAGGATGCCTGCCACACAGACTTAAAGAAACATTATACAAACCTGTCGAAGAACTGCATTTGTGTAAAAGAAAGGCTGAATGTAAATTAGCATTTAGCTAAAGATCATGAAGAAAATTAAGCATCTTTAAGGTGAACCTATTTATTCACAATATCCAGGTCCGATCCTTTGTACCTGTAACAAATAAATGTCGGCAATCGGTTGGTAGAGCATCTGACTGCTGTATGAGAGCTCCCAAGTTTGAATCCCAGGGAATGGTATGTGTTCCAAAGAAAGGTTGCCGTTGTGTATTACATTACATTTGTGCACTTTCACTATCAGGCCGGGCATTTGGGGCAGCTTCTAGAAAGAAAGTACAGATATATCTGGATGAAGCCGATTTCGCGTGACAAATCTTGAAACAAAGTGAACCGCTAACCCAATGTCGTATTAAACAAAGGCTATCTCTCTTCCGCATCGCGCCATTCGCTCCTATTCTTTTCCGCATGAAATGTTAAACTAGAGCGTGAAGTGGTAAATATTATACTGTTCCCGATGTTTCACATGAGATAGCCACAGCGCTGCGCTTCTGACTGCGGGCGATACAGCCCCTTGATGAACGCTAACGATAACGTATGGATTTTGTACAAATGTAGTTTATATCTGGGGCAGGGAAGGAAGAAACACGTCTGTGTCCTGCGCTTTATTTTCACCACACCTATACGGATAACACGAGGCATACATACCGTTGTACAGGAGGAAGGGATGAAGAAAGGACTACGAGTGGCTATAGGGTTCAAGGAGACCGTTATAGAGACGTGCGAAAGTCCTTAAGTACTGTTTTAGACAAATGAAATGTGTGAAATGACGCTAAAATGATGCCAGGATCCATAGAGCTTACAGCTATCAGGCATTCATCTTCCAGGGTATGGTAAAATCCTAGAGTAAACCCTTATTCGGATAACACACCCTGACCGAGACTCGAACCCGTAATTTCTTAAATATGATACAGAGGTACTGCTCTACAGAGACAGCCCTAAGAAGTCTTGGTACAAATTCCGTCCGACTGCTGGATAGCTCTCCAACAGGGTGATGAGCTACCTGTCGAACCAGTCTGCCTTCTAATGTTTATGGAGAACCGTATATTCTTGGATTAAACATTCACGCTATCTGTTCGCCTCACACCACGAAACCTAGAAGCACACCTGAAAGATGGGAACGAAACAGAATAAATGAGAAATTAGGAAACATGAGTCAAGGCAGATAAGAAACCACCCAGCAGTTGCTGACGATCATGAAAAATCCGTGATCAAAATGGACACCAAAGAGAAATCGAACCCGATACATCCCAGAAGCGAGCCCCTACACATCACCGCGCAGCCAACTGCCCTTGATAAATCTGCACATATTTTGTACCAGAATTATAAAGAGTAAAGACCTGGTATGTGGGTATATCGTGCAGTAACACCTTCCAAGTTTTATTGCACCCAAAAGTGCGTAGGATATGTCACTAAATTGTGTGTGTTGACAGCTTTCCATCAAAATACCCTTGCTGTACTGTATAGTAGAGACGCATTACTATAAGCTGCTTCAACTTGTTTTGCTTGGAGGAACACCTCTTTCGGCGGTCCTGCATTTGAGATTACACGTCAGTAAGCAGAGCTTAAACAAGGTACTAGCCGAAATTACTTTGGCATGTGTTACTTTCATACCACATCACTACTGAAGTGGTCACTAACAATGAAACTTGAGGCACTCACATCATACCTCAAACAAGAGTCATAAACTTGGGTCTAAAATGAAAACTTGATATTTGCAAACTTTTATGATTACGTTATAAGTCAGGCATAAGGAACTATCCAGTTAGGCACTTTCATATTGTAATGATTCTGCCAATTCTCCTGAAACTCCTTTATTTGTAATCAAAATGTGCAACCCCAATGCTACTTACAACCAAATCCTCTTTCACACAAATATGCAGCTTCAACACCTCTCTTTAATTTTTCCTTATATCTCTTAAACTCGCACTAACTTGTGATGCTGGTAATCTCTCTGATGTACGTACAAGTTTCACCTCTTACACAGAGCTACACGCCGATTCTAAACACAACTCCGATATTCGCTCGTAAACCACTTTACTGTCTGTTCCACTACCCACTGATTCTTCACCACGGTGCCTCACTGACTCAACTGTTTCAGGTACGTTAACTGCTATCATGGTTCAGATAGGTCGGCCATGAGAATCGAACCCAGACTTCCCGCATGTGTGCCACAGATGAAATCGCCTGAGCCAACCCGCCCGGTTTAATATTCATTCATCTTTTTTTTCGTAATTTTACGTCCTCCAACTTCAAGTCATATCGGACGATGAATGAAATGGGTGAAATGATGCTCAAATGAGTCCGGGGTCCATAGAGCTTAGAGTTGCTCGACATTCGTCTTTAATGATAAGGGGAAACCCCGGTAAAACCTTATCCAGATAACCCACCCTGACCGAGATTTGAACTCGGGACCTCTTGAACGTGAGGCAGACACGCTACCGTCTATCGAGACGGGCTATTCATTAATCAAACCCGAGCTCTAATTATGATGCCCTGGCTGAATAATATTTTACGTCAGAAGCTACTGTTGTGTGAGGAAATAGTGTATTTACTGTGAAATCTGTGAAAATTTCGAAAAGGGAAAAAGAAAAAGTTGTTTTTGTGAGTGATCGTAATCTCATTCAGTTCAATTCAATTCAATTCCAGGCTGGCAGGCTGTTTGGAACAGTCCGAAGGGTGGTCAAATCGTGTACCTGCTCTGGGAAGAGCATTACCACGTAGTGGCGGGATGTGGAAGTTGTAGGATGACGGGTGAAAATTAAGTTGGTGTAGAGAAGGGAGGTAGCTTGTTGCTCCTCGGGGAGTGATGAACCGGGTGCTACAGTCAGCGTACATCGCTGGTGGATTAGTTAACAGACAGGAAGAAGATAAGTATAATTTTGAGTTTTCCAGAATAAATTTTGGATAGCTGAAATTTAGTTTATGCTGGAATGGAGATCATGTGGTTACCGGTAATGACCGTAAGACGTGCGGGGTAACCGGTATCGCTTTAAGCGACGCTCACGAGGTATATAATCCTCAAGGTATCTGACTAGGGTGCTCTGATGTTGAGGCAAACTCTCGAAGAATTTTGTCGCCCGGCGCCTAATTTCATCCTCCACATATCGGAGGGATGAAGCCTCGTGAAGTAGTCTCACGGGGAACCTTGTGCAAACAGAATAAATAATCCGAAGACATTTGGAGCAGAACCAGGTTTGAGCCTGCGGCCATACCCCAGACTTCGCACGCTTAGAGCATGACAGGGAGGACCAGAGCCATAAAGAGGCGTAACTTTAGGAAAACAGCCATCGCAGACCTAAACACAGGGTATAGTGATGCCACGGCACCACACGACCGATGAGCTTGCTCCTGGATGTATTCCCGAAAAGTTAGGCCCTCAGCTTGACTCCCAAGTATTTGATTCAATTCTCCCACCTGATCCCTTGATCTAAGTAGGTAAATGTGGGGAAATTGGCGGGAAAGCGGCGCTTGGTGAACAGTATCGCTTGGCTTTTCTCCGTGTTAATGGACAATCACCAAAGCGTGCACCAATCCTGGAGGAGGATTAGATAACGTTGGATGGGGTCATTCGTTTTAGAGTACATAATTTATTTTTAAATTACAGGCATCTATCGTCGAGTGGTACAACTACATCTGAACCTATCTGAGTGTCGTGACTATCTGCCTATGTCAGATTAATAAATGTTACTGATACAATCACATTTCTTAAATTTCTGTACTCGTTTCCTGAATTACTTAGAGCCATCTTCTGCTGCAATAAAGAAAACACGTTGTACTATAACTTTGAATGAGTGCTGTCCTCTGAAGGCCAATAACAACAAGTATTCTCTGATGGATTGAATAATGTTTGAGTTAGGACCCATTCTAAGTCAGGAGAGATAATAGCCCACGTTATTTCAATACATGTGCAAAGCCCGTTTTGTCAAGTGTACTTTGGTGGTGCTTCACTGTCCTTTTATGAGTGGCATCTGTTTTGTGAATGACAACTGTCGTGTTTATTTTGTTTTACGTTGTTGCTCAGTTTGGTGCTCAGGAAAATTGGTGAAGCACATTAAGTTAATTTTACAGGTGAAATATGCTAAAATATAAATATGGCACGTTATATTATTTGGATGTGTACTGCCATCTACAAGTTTCTTCAAACAATACTCCGCCCGTGCCTTGTCAATCTATAGCAGATAACGAACAATGTAAACATTTCGGTATTGCTGAAAATACATTTATCTAGTCTCGATTTTTATTGTAAATAACCTGAAGACGTTCCGAAGGTGATTCATTTGTTTTTAACGAGAGGATGGTATACCAAGTGAAACAAACACCATAAATAACACCTCTTGTTAGTTCAACGGCAGAATTATCGTAAGCGGAGGGGAATGATGCATGCACAGAACACCGAATAAGAAAGATGAGCAGCAGATCAGCGTGCCCGAGGTTATTCGAATACAAATCACGATGGGGACGGACCTGTGCTGACAACATAGTCGCTAATGAAAGTGTGTGCTGTTTTCCGGTATGAATGGGTACGTGGAAGTAGTGGTCCGTCATCCATAAACACCTAGAGACCGTATATGGTGAAGAGGCCATGTCTCGTCAAATGGTTGATCGCTGGTGTTGCTTACTCAGGGAAGGAAGGGAGTGTGGAGGACAAAGGTGAAATTGGCCGTCTCTCCACATCCCCGAATGAAACCAACATCGCTGGAGTACAGTGCACGGTGTTAGCGAACGGGTGCCGGTGTCAGAAGTGGCATCCACACTGGATATTGGTCTTGCTCAGGACAATCACATGCTCTATCATGTGTTGGGTTATCGAAAAGTGTCCGCAGTTGGATGCCGAAAACCTGAACTCGGATCACAAGAGTGCAAGAATGGAAATCAGCCTTGATCACTTGATAGGGTACGAGTGAGAGGTAAACGAGTTCCTCTTCAGTATCATCACAGGTGATGAGATATGGGTGCACCACTTCATCTCAAAAGACAAGGCCGCCTCAGTGATGCGGAGGCATCCCAACTCACCAGTGAAGACAAAATCAAAATTGTCACCCTCTGTAGGAAAGGCTATAGCCACAGTGTTATGGGACTAGAAAGATTCCTTGTGTATCAAGGCCCGGGGGTTTACCAGAATGACTTCTTCAAATTGATTGCGCGCTATGAAAAATGTTTCAATATCGGCGGCGATTATGTCCAAAAATACTTCAAAGTGTATAATTCATTATGCCACTTTATACTTTTATTTTCCAATAAATTTTCAGTGTGAAAAAATGATTAAACTTAATTTCGGAATACCCCTGTAGTTACAGAGAAATAAATATTGAGATAACTCTTCAAAAATCATTGGGAAAGTCACACAATTTATATTTGGTTGTCTAGGTTTACCCTGGCAGCTAGGTGATAGGAACCATCTCATTTACCACGATTTACTTTTTATCAGCCCCCTTTTATTTTGCTTCCTTCTCATTTTTCCAGCGTACTTGCGTGTGTTTCGAGATGGAGTTCCCGAAGACGACGCAGGTGCATTCTCAAGGAAAAGAGCATTAAATGTGCTACTAGGTTGATGAATCGTTCATCGCCTCTCTGAACAACTCCAGCAGTGGGTCTTCAAGTTTAAGGGATGAAATTCGACGATCATGTGTTCCTAGGAGCTAACAACGTTGGTAACAAACAAATCAATTTAATTTAATCTTGAGGTTTATTGACTTTCGCGCGTCTCTGTGGCCTGCGACCTGTAGCTTTCTGTAGTTCCTTCAATACATCCCTTTCTCCTAGGTTAAGCTCTAGTAGATATATTTAGATCACAAATTCCCCTCTGCTTTTTGTAGTCTCTACCTACGTTTGCATTATAAACATCTGATACAAAGCCTTGCTGATTCTTTCAATATCATAACTCCGCTCCTTTCTAGCTACAGAGAAGGAGAAGGATTTACCTTTTGATCAATAGTTTAAACGTAACAAGAACTCTTGAAGGTATATTGTTCAGAGATTATGTGTGTATACAGGATAGAAGATCCTTTCTTTCATCTTCCGGCTCTGAACTGTCTGGATAGGCGAATGTGCTATATAAAAACTAGCAAACGGAAATGAAAGCCGCCACCTGTGAATGACATCGCAGATTCACATGTACTCGATCAATAACTACTTCCTATAGGAGTGACAAAAACTAAGAGTAAAAGCGTCCACATTTTACGGCGTTTTTCTTAGTACGTCAGGAAGATAAAGCTTTCCCGAGATGTTTTCATTATACATATCCTCGTCGTTATAGGAAAATAGAGACTGAAGCAATACTCAAATCATTAATATATATGCTTTGCAAACAATTTGCAAAGTCATATTCATTCGTAATGAATTTTTTGAATTTTCATACAACTAGTAAACTATAAAAGATTGACATAAACCTGCTACCTAAAGGATGTAAACTTTCGTTTACATTAATTGTTGAGATATTAATTGTTACACATTTGCAGTGCTAAGTTGGAATTAGTTTATTTTTCTTGCACATGTGACGAGTAGCATTTCTAAGACAGTCCGTGAGCAACACGTACGCACGTGCTGACAGCGTTCAAATTCGCATAAAAAGTTGTTTTCTTAATTACTAGATTTGTTAAACGCCTACAAAAGTTCAAAGTGTTCACTGCAGTTCTAATTCTTGCACATTTGATCCATCCTAAACTCATTACAACACAAAAAAGATGAACAAGTAATCTGGAAGTTCTTCCTACAGTAATAACGTGTAGCGAAATAATAATCGAAGCCGCTTATGGCCGCTCTCTACGGCCTGAGATGGCCAGCAGTTTACGGGGAACTTGCAACGGCAAGGGCGTACTACTGTTCTTACCTTGTAATAGGCTGGAGATGTTGACCTGCTGTCAAACGCAGCATATCTCGTTTAAATATTCTAGCTTACTCACGAAGTCAGCAGCAGGTATTCTTGTGATTTTTGGCACAATGTTTTCCCGAATTTCCTGTTTTTGAAGATTAGAACGATATACGTCTTTAAAATTGAAGCCCTATCACTAGACATGTGCAGGCGTTAATGCCAAATGACCCCACTAAAAGTGTGAATTGCTGTAACTAATATTTTCAATCCGTAGAAAGGGATTTCATTGACTCATAGCTGTTGTTTTTTCAGTGATGAATCTTGGTTTCATTTAATTTGACGTTTAACTATGCGCAATAGTCGATACTCCTCTTAGAAAAACCTGTGTGGTTGGTTCCAGCAAGATTCTGCAGCAGCAGCAGCACATATGGTTGCCGAATCTTTAAAAGCAGTGAGAGAGGCGTTTGATGACAGAATAATTAATGTTCATTTCTGGCCCCCTCGTTCTCCTGACCTAACGAGTTCTGACTTTTATCTAAGGGGTTCTTTAAATGACACTCATACACTACAGAAACTTAGCGAAAATATTGTGCAAGAAATCACAAGAACACCTGCTTCTGAGCTTCGGAGAATGAGCGAGAATATTTACATGAGATACGCTGCCTGGTTGACAGCAAAAGGTCAACATTTCTAGCATTTATTATGAAGTAATGATTTTAGTCCACCTCCACCGGCTAAAGTTCCCCGGCGACTGCTGTCCGTCTCGCCCATTAGAGATAGGCTGCGAGTAGGTACTATTTCATATGAATCTCGTGTGATAAACTTTATAAAGTGGTACTCCCGAAATGTAAATATTAAGTTTGTCACCAAAATTTCAAAACTCAGCCGCAAGCTCCCCCACCCCTACTCCGTTTGTAGCTCAGTTGAAAAGAGCAAAGTATTTTTCCAACTACCTATTAGTAATATGTTTTAAAAGAATGGAGCTATTAGTTAAGGCATTTTGACAGATTGATCTCTTTAGATTTAATATCTTACAGGAATGCGACGCTAAGTGTTTTTAAAATATGCCCCAGCCCAAACTACTTGGAAAAAGCATTCACACATCTCAAAAGTTTAGCACTAAAAGTATAGAATTCCTTAAATCAATCAATAGTTTATCAAGTAATATTTTCAGGCATCAAACATCACTAATTTATTTTAGGTTATTAGTTTCCACTTTAGAATGATTTTATGTTGTGTACCCTACTACTTACAGTAAGTAGAATATTGTTTCCGTTCAAAATTGATTCCTGGACCTAAAATAAGCATTCTTAGCGAAACATCTGTGTGTGCGTGCGTGCGTGCGTGCGTGTGTACAGAAACTCAAACCAAAATTTGGTTCAACAGGAAATTTGGTATCTACTTTCTGTATGTTCCAAGATTGCAACAAGCAGATTTTCAAGAAAAACTCCTTACTACCATTTACAGGAATATCTTTCGAAAATTTGGATCTTATAAAGGTTTTTCTAACGATTTTGATTAAAATACCGTATTTCTAAAGTACTTTATGATAAAGTCAATGAATATCTAGAAGCGGCATTATCTGCCTCAACGATGCTACGCCAAGTTGTAGAAGTGATCTTGCTTCAATCTCGAGCAGAGTCCTTATCTCAGGGTATGCGTGGGTGTTTGATAAAAGTAAGGATGTTACGAAATCGAAATTTGAAACGTTTAATAACTTTTTAGAATTCACTTAATCGACTTAACAACGTAGCAACAAAGTAGGCCTTCAGAATTAAATGTTTTGGCTTTTGTTTATGGTCAGGTATGCAATGAAATGTCGCACACCTTTCACACCTGCAATGAAAGTCTAAACTAGGTCAGCGCTTGAAAGCCGGTTCGCCACGTGCCTGTGTGTTTATCAACTAATGCCAGTAACGACGGATGGGGTGCTTTTCATTTTAGCTATTCAATCGTACTCCCGAGACCTAAAATAACATCTGCATAAAGGCCACGCATAGTTTGGACAAAGATAACAAATTCAACTATTAGTTATGGAAATATCTCATTCAGGTGTATCGTGTAAAATTAAATCGAAGCCATATATTTGCTAAACATTAAATTTATTAATAGTCAGTAATTTCAAAATCAACGTTTTTAATTGTAGCTTCACATTTGTAGCATTTTAAATACGGCATGTCATGGCTGATCACCCATAAAGTTACGATTATTATCAACACGACCTCTATTTAAAGTATATGCTCAAAATGTGCTACGTTAGACTTCTTGTTATAGCCGACACCAACTCCAATTACTCAGACCAAAATAGGAGAATCGATTGTAGGAAAAATGGCGGCGCTCGTAGCTCAGCATATTATATTATGGTTATATCCATAACATAAATTGATTGTGTGTTTGCAGAATTCATGTAATTGTCATTAAAGTGGCAATTAGTGGTTAACGAGTTAATTTATAGTCACTTTTTAACATAACATTAAGTTATAAAGTTTAACTAAATATATATGATGTGAAATATTGTCGAAATGGGTCGTTCTTGTGTTCCCGACTGCAAGTCTAATTATGGTAGTGCACCTCATACGACAATATTTAAATTTCCTGGTAAAAGTAGGGCATTTGGCTCATTCTGTATTTACTAGAAAGAGAGGGGAATTATAATAATTGGTGTTCAAGATGTAATTGACAGTTTTGATCCTTAAAAAGTGACGTGTGAGGAAAGATTTTAACCCGCTCATAGTCATTATTAAAGATGATTGGTTATGTTCTTTTCATTAACAATCAAGATCCCAGCTTCACTGATGTTCTTTCACTTAATGTGAGTTGTAAAGTATTTCATGACCTAGAAATGAGTGTGTTTTGCAATATTTTGAGCCTACCAGTGAAAAGTTGAGACTGAAACTTCACCCAGAAGACTCAGACCACGCCACCACTGATGATGTACGGCCGCGCCGTGGCTCAGTGGTTAGACCGCTTGGTTCTCACCAAGGGCCCGAGTTCGATCCCAGGCGACCGCAAAGTGAGATTTGTGGTGGAAAATACGGTGCTGGGGCGGGTTTTCTCCGAGATCTCCGGTTTTCCCCACCATCTCATTCCACCGGTGCTCCATCTTCATCACATATATCATCAGTGTTATCGCCTGCGGTGCCGTATGTAGTAAAAGCGGGCGTTAAACACTACACATTTTTTTTTCATTTCACTGATGATGTTCACTGCAGACGTGAACGAAACGTATGGATGTTCCAACACCATCAAACCACGGTTCCTGCACCCGGAAAATTCTTCTATCTTCAAATATTTACACTTACTCTACCCATTAGCTAACAGGAAGTATTTTATTCCATCAAAAAAAATTCTTTATTACACTTTTGTTCGACAAACATATTTTAGGTTCCTAAATTAAAAAGGCATTTTAAGAAAAATAAGTGTGATAACTAAAATCCGGTTAAATATTGAATTTGCTATTGAAGTCAGTGTCTGCCAAAGTTACGGCACGAAAGCTTGGCGGAAAAGTCCCTTACCTGAACAACTCTTTACATGAAAAATTGTTGGTTATATAGAAAATGAGTAGTTGTCAAACATTTTTTGAGATTACTCACTCAGATAAGATGTTCTTCATATCTCCATGTCTGAGTGAGTAATCTCAAAAAATGTTTGACAACTACTCATTTTCTATATAAAAGATATCTCACTTTTAATAACTTGACAATGTCTTCTTTAAAATTGTTGGTTATATTTAACTTCCTCAAAAACTAACCAAACGATTTGTATAACTTGAATTTCTGCGAATGGCCTATAAAGTGCTTTTTATTTTCTGTAGTTTTGCAAGGAATGTTTATAATGGTAAACCTAATTATATATATATATATATATAAACTCATAGTTATTACAATAACTAAATTTTTAATAGCTTTCTGGAAGTGGCTGGTGAGAAAATACACGTTATTATTAATTTCAACTTCTCATACTATAGACATTCAAAATCAGGGTCCCACTTATTACATGACAGATCCTTAAAACGTATTAAAGATAGCACTGTTTGTTGACTTATTCACTAGAAGAGCGAAATATTAGTAACGTGGCGTACAGTAGTGATGAAACAAAAATTGAATCCTTGGGAGCTATTAAGTGTAGCCAATTAATTATTATATATACAAATATAACTTAAAATTGCAGCCGATTGATACAAACGGGTTTTGATTCCCTCTTCTATCTCTTTGTCACTGTATTTAAACATGTAATATATGATTTCTCGTACATGTTGATATGTGACAGTTGCTATCAAAAATACATGATTGCATCTTAACAGTGTATATAAACTGTCTCGTCGTGTATGTGAGATAGGCTTGCGTAAATAAATCCGTTATTGCACATATTTTCCGATACGATTACACTCTTTGTCATGTAATAGGTATAATAGTAATAGGGAAATACGTTTTAGCCAAATTTTGCTGGTCGTCATAAGATACATTTAAAATTCCGTTTCCTTGCATCTCCAAAAGATAAAAAAATGAATGGCGACTTCTTATTTGAGAAAAGAATAAGAAAAATAAAATTGTCAAATATTTTTTCATGAAAACAGGTGATCTGGGGTTGAGGAATTTTCTCGAAAGTCCACATGCCATATCCTTATGCTCCCAACTTTTCGTTTTGAGCTATGCTGTTGTAACACATACATGCAGTCTCGAAATTTTTCCTGAATTCGGGAACATATTGTGATAAAAATAACACGCTTTGTCACTGGAGTCAGCCCAATATTAGGCTTTCAATCAGCTTCATTTTTTATAAAACGTCAGTTTGTAAGCACGTCAGTCTGATGTTCGCCACTCTGACAATCCCGATACTCATCGGCAGCACAGACAGGCATTTGCAACCCCTTTTTACATCACCCGGTCGCGAAGGAGATGTTACCGAAAACCGAAATCCATAGAAATGAAGGTTTTTTTTTTTTTTTTTTTTTTTAATTTACGTCCTCCAACGTTAAGTCATATCGGACGATGAATGGAATGGGTGAAAAGATGCTCAAATGAGCCCAGGGTCCATAGAGCTTAGAGTTACCCGACATTCGTCTTTTAGGATAAGGGAAACCCCCGGAAAAACCATATCCAGCTAACTCACCCTGACCGAGATTCGAACTCGGGACCTGAAATGAAATGAAGAATTAGAACATTGTCGAAGTTGAATCTTCCAAATCACCGAAATCGAACGGTCTGAAACACATCAGTGCAGTACAACAACAATGCATATACTTCGGGCTTCGTGGGTTCACTAGTGGTTGCCTTGAACGTTTCATTTTGTTTTCGCTCCTCTCGTGGGAAAAAAAATTAAAATAAGAACGATGGAATGTGGTGATTGACACTTAATTCCTTTAAACGGGTATTCGCTGCTATCGTGACAATATATACCTTCGTTTATTTCCCGTGAAATCTCAAATTCCAATTTTTTGAATGGAATCCTATTACACCTGTGGTAGAGAAAGTAATATGCTTTGGTAATTATATATAGGTATATATAGGGGTTTCAAAACGACACCGAACGAACATATAGAAGTAGTTGCTCAGCTTCTATGTGACACATATAGATAGTTTTACCGTCAATAGAGCCGCATAAAAATGCTCCAGAATGAATCCGGATTAGGCAGTGACAGAAACAACGAGCTTGTCTCACGCTGTCGGAGTTCGCAGGTATAGGTCACACGCCGTGTCGCGTGCTGTAACCGTCTGTAAACATACCGGCATACTCCGCAGTAGATTATGAACCCGCAATAAAGAAGCTATTGCTTAACGTGTTCTAAAATTCCGTTACGGCAGTCCATAATGGCAAATAAGCTGATGGACATATACAACTTATACGTTTTAGAGGGAAGTTAAGGTTAGTGAGGTTGAGGATGGAAGCATTAAATGATAAACAGAACAGAAAATATCAAAGAGTTGTAGATAAATTAACAAAACTAAATTGTTTTTAAAATGATACCATCATTTTATTTCGTATTTGACAACACTAAATAAAGCATTGGTAACTGAAAAGGAAGCTGTTGATATTTAGAGTAAGTGGTTGAATGTATTGTACAATGAAGATCACAACAAAATGCTCTGAACTCAAGCAAATAAATACTATCGTTGATGTAACTATTTTTGCCATTCATATTTTTATTGAAACTAAATTAATCGTGCGTTTGTTGAACTCCCTTCAGCTCTTCCATCCATCAAAACCATATCCGTCATTTCGGTGTTCGTATAGCGCTCCATATTGCTTGGATTTGCTATTTAAGTACGCACAAAATCCTCCCTGTCAGGACGGAATGTGTAGTTTTACACTGAAGAGCAACCTTGCAACTGTCCGAGGTATTAGTCGACTTTTGCACAACTAACTGCCCTTTACCCGATTACCTGAAAGGTAGGCTAGGATCACTGATAAAGAGTAAGGAGTATTATTTTTGTTTTTGTGGCCGGCGGGTCCGAATAACAACTTTGAGGTTCGCACGCCAGTAGTTCCTGCGCTGCCTAATCACAAAATCGCACACACACGTATATATATATAGTTCGTTAACAACGCAGTCAATTTCCAGAATCATATCAGCGCCACCGGTGTGCCGATCTTTTTTCCGCAGGAGTTTGTTTAAATGACTGTAAATATACTAAAGTTACTCTGTCGCTTTTAAGTCCACTTAAAAACCAACTATTTTGGCCGGGTTTGAACCCACAACCTTAGGATGTGTAAATCAGCGCCCAACCAACCGACATACTTCGATAAGAATGGCTTGTATGGGTTATATAAAATTAAATGATAATGGCGGAAGAAACTCATGGTAGACAATACAGATTTTCGAACTTATGATAGCAATCGATACGTCATTTGAATGAAGAAGCGTTTGTTGTAGAAATACGAATAGTTGAATTAGTAGTTGAAACTTCCATCGTCAGCTTCTTCCCCTTTTTATAAGTACTTGGTGTGTAGAAGTTGAGGTGGAATCAGCATTCTCCATGTTTGATGTTTCTTGAAGCGAATGTAAGAGCTAGTTTTCTTCCTTAAGAGTGAATGAGAACATTAAATGACAATATCCTGCTTTATCATTGAGGCGACATAAAGTTCCCAACAGAAAGACGGTTCTTCCAATTTTCCATGCCAGTTTCTCGTTTCCGGTGTGGAAAAGCGACGTAGACTTCAGCCTCTCTCCGGAAATGATCACTTGCTGCTCGTGGCAGGAAAAACAATGCTTCTTGTGCTGACGGAAGAGCGGAGAAGCGAGAGACAAAATAAATGAGGATGTTGACTCCGCGTTCTCATTCTTAGATGTCCCTGTTCCTTAAAGGTACGTTATAAGGCATTATGTTGGAATAAAAGCATTTCCCAAATCTCGTCTCGGACGTGTAATTACATCTTTATAGAAAGAACTGTAAACTGAGACCAGCACCTTCCATTGAGGCTATTTCAGCGCACCAGCACTTAAGATAAAGAGTTTAAATAAAATTAAGTTTAACTCATTGGAAATTAAATTATTAAAAATCTATATGTGGCACTCAGATTTGTTTCATTACTCTCCTGTATAAACTAGCTTTATAAATGCTTATTTTTCTGTCTTGTTTTTCTTCTGTTTACCCTCCTCAGATGGAGGACTTAACACATCCCCAATGACATACAAACAGGCGCCTGGACCAGATAAACTTTTATTAAGGATCTCAGGATGGGTGATAAGCCTGAAGCTTGGTATGAGAGGAGGAAGAAGAATTAGCGAGAAAAAACCGATCAGACGCCGCTTTGTTCACCAAAATTTCCATTCGAATAGAAGTCGGGTCGCGTTGATTGGTTTACCACTCGGCCATTCTGTTACTTTTGTATCTACTGCTTGTTAATCTACGAGTAGATAGACATTTGTAAAAATGTGTTTTGTATTTCCTTCTGGACACAATGGGATACATTGTGCTTAAGCGACAGTCCCATATTTAGAGATATGTTGTCAAATTACTTAGAAATTCCGTTCTCTCTGTATGGCCAATGGGAAACTAACGAAGGGCTTCCAATTTGAGAAAAGTATAACTGGAAAGTTCATACCAATAGCAGGAACATCTCTAAGTGTTTAACTCTAGAAAAAGATACATTTAATATAAAGCGCTTTAAATGGGTCGACAATTCCGGTAGTAAGATTTTGTCTGTCATTAATGCTACCTACAGTTGCACAAACGTGTCCTCTTCTCACAGAACGGGAAAATCTCGGAAGCCATCCTCGGAGACCTCAAGATATACATTTCATTTGTATAGAAAACATTTAGATATATAGATAAAATCAAAATTTTAGAGAAACTTGACAAGGAAAATGTAGAATGGGGAGGATCTTTTGAAAATCTTCCCATCCTATCCTTGGAAGATGCTGAACTTAAATGCCAAGAGAATGGAGTGAACCATTTCCGAAATATTCCCTGTATTTGTTTAAATATTCCAATAATTTTCCCGAGAAAGAATGCTACTGTTTTGTTTTTATCACTTGGCCCTACAAAGAGCATAGAATTTCAAAGATATCGCACACTGACGAGCACTAAGAGATTTGACTATCGCTTAAAGCCAAGTGTATTCCCCTACTCCTTGCTCGTCTTTTACTGTACGATAAAATTAGCAGTAAGATAAATTCTACAAATATTTATCTGTATTTAACATAAAGCAGATACAGGAATAAGTTTTTGTAAAGTTTCTGCCTAAGCTATTCAGACACACTCACGTGCGCGCACGTTTTTTCTAAAAAGATATATTTTGTTGAACTGCGGCCCTAAAGCATTTCCGTGGTACTTTGGGGTATCATATACCTCCTGTAAGCACTTATATATGTATTTTCAAGTATGGGTGAAGGAATGTATCATAGATATGCATGTGAATCTAATACAAACAACTTCTTACTTAAGAATGCACGTGTTTTGGTGGGGAAAGACGATGGTGATGAATTCTACTTTCTGAGCCTTTACATGTCGGGTTGACTTTAAGCCGTGCTTTTGACTGTCCAAAGGTTGAAGGCGTGACAATAGCAGGCGAATTACTTATGAGAGTTTATGTGTAATTAAATAATCGTGAGTGATTTCCCACTGGAATTAGTCTGTGTTCCAATTCACTAGAATTGTAACGAGGTGTACCCTCGCATGCGATACAAACTGACTAAAAGGAAATTATTCATCGAATATGGAGAACGGGGGGAGGAGGGAATTGGGCGTCACGGAATGTATCGTGAGCAGCAGGAGCTCACTTAAACCCGCAATAGAGTTCAGAACCCCATCCTGTTTGTTATCTTGCTGGTGATCTCGCCACAGCCGGACCATGATACTCATAATACGTGACTCTTCGCTTCATACTGTCTCACCTTCATTATAATTTTAAAGGATCCAAAGACCCCCAGTATCGCATCATTACGTCTCTCCTTCAACAGTTTCTAAGATCAACATGCTAAATACTCCCTTCAAAGTTTGTCAGTGAATGTGTTCAGCTATGACTACTGTGATAATGTTGATAGTCACTCCACTTTCTCTCGCACATAACGGTGTAATGAAACGCACGAAGCAGCCCCCTGCTTCCTTCCGCTTTAGTCGCTGGGCTGTCGGACATAAGAATTCTCTTACCGCAGCATTCACTATACTTGACAATTGTTATCATAACCTCAATGGTAGAACTCAGTTCTTCATATCATAAATGCACTTCCATCTAATTAACTAATCAAGTAGATGATTCCGAGACTCTTTCGGAATGTTTGGTTCGATTCCACTCCCACTCTGGCGTTGGATTTTTCATGGTTTCCCTGGTCGGTATGGGACATATGCTGGTTCCAGACAAATGCTCCGAATACTTGCTCAAATGAAAGAGCACTCCCTATGGACACTTAAAAGAGCTTAGACGACCAGTCATTCATGACCTCTCTATACAACTCCCCCTTTTATCTTTCCTTAACTGTCAACCGGCCAGCGGTTTCTCGATGTCGTCTTTTACATAGCTACATCACAGTACACAATGTGGATAATTTAAAGATAGACGTCTAAATAAAGTTCTTTCCCCTGAATTTTATTTTGGTAGGTAGAGAGTGCAAGGCCACGCCGTGGTCGACTGGATAGACCGCTCTCATCAAGGTGGCTCGAGTTCGATCCAGAAGCGACCGTAAAGTGATATTTATGGACAACACGGTGCTATGGCGGGTTTTATCGGGGTCCTCCGGTTCCCCTGCCATCATTTCATCAATTTCTCCATCTTTCTTATCACTCATTTCACCCTCATATTACCATTCACTTCTCTCGCTCTTCTCAGGCGTTGGAGTGGCCACTCAACCCTGGTTCCTCTACTGGGCTCAGTACTTCGGATTCCCTCGCACACTTTCCGGGCTAGTGGAATCCGAATCTCCTAAAACTGTGATCGATGACACAAGGGAGGAAATAAAAGGTAGAAAGTGCATTGTATTCCATCCCAAATGCGAATTTCACTCCTTCGAATATAGATTAAGCAGTTGAATTTGTATGTGTGAAATTCTTAGTTCAAAAAAGAAATTTCAAGAATGCGCACAAATATTTTCAGAATTTCCCAAAACACAAACCTCTGCCCTATATTAACAAGATAGGATTATATTCTTAATTTGTTTAAAGTGTATCAGAAATTACTTTTAAAGATAACCAACCAAAATATAATTTAATTGTGTTTTATAGTTTATAAGAAAATAAGTAATTTAGACCAGTAAATTTCAATTTATAGAATAGCTTTTCAAAGCAGAAATGGACAAAACAACTTCACATACAACTGCAAACAGAAAAATCATTTGACTTGAGCACACAGTTGCTGCTATACTTAACACCAGTACCTATTTTATAGAAAAACTTACCGTGAAAGAGGAGCTGAAAATTACACTGTTCTGCATTTAAACACTTATTTTCCGGTTTCTTTTTTCTTTTTTTATCTGAAAGGTGGTCGTAAACGGATTTGTTTGTGCTGAATTCGAAAATAATCCCCCTTCTCTTCTATCACGTCAGGTTTTCAAACCATTAATATAACGACAGTGAAATCAAGACTTTAAGAAGCCTAATAAGAAATACTTTCAACATTAATTTTGTATGAAAAACTAGGCCTTGATGATACTATATTTTCCACAAATTAATCACTAACTAATAATAATTATAAGCACATTCATAACTTACCCCGCCTCGGTAGCGTAGATGGTAGTATGCCTCACGTTCAAGAGGTCCCGAGTTCGAATCTCAGTCAAGGTGAGTTACCTGGATAAGGTTTTTCCGGGGTTTTCCCTTGTCCAAGACTAATTTCAGGTAACTCTAAGCTCCATGGACTCTGGACTCACTTGAGCATCGTTTCATCCAATTCAGTCACCGTCCGATATGACTTAACGTTGGAGGACGTAAATTACAACAAAAAAATCATAACCCTCTAAATATTGCTCTTTAAATTTTCTCTTCTTTCACATTGACGCATGATGTTCAGAACAATAATATATCCAATACTAGTCCACCACTTCTGCCACTAATGCTCCACTTCCATGGATACCTTATATACCACTTTTTTATCCTGGTAAAATATTTTACCCTCTTACTCACTAACATCTTCTAAATTATATGTAAGCTGCGGATTTCTCAACCAGTTTGCTTCAGGTTGTCTACACACAAAGCATTAGATCTGTCGCACAAAATGTAGATCAGCTGTCCGCTACAAGTGTACAGTCGGGTGAATGAACAACTACAGCATGGCGATGCTGTCAACTAAGAAACGCACATTGCCTCATGTTTGCATATTTCCTATTAACTTATGCAATATATAGGGTGTTTTTTTTTTTTAATTTACGTCCTCCAACGTTAAGTCATATCGGGCGATGAATGCAATGAATGAAATGATGCTCAAATGAGTCCGGGGTCTTTGGAGCTTAGAGTTACCCGACATTCGTCTTACAGGATGAGGGAAAACCCCGGAAAACCTTATCCAGGTAACTCACCCTGACTGAGATTCGAACTCGGGACCTCTTGAACGTGAGGCAGACATGCTACCACCACGCTACCAAGGCGGGCATATAGGGTGAAAAAATGTATACTACACGGACGTATCCTATCCAATATTTGTTTCACCTTGACAATGCTTATAATACAATCTCGGTATAATATGAACACGTATATAGTTTTAATACACATTGTGATTACACATTTTAACATTCTTGTTATGCATTTTCAAGAATATCTTAGCTTGTACCGTTAGTGATTAATCCTCCATAATATGAATATTTGTGTTGTTAGTTGCTCCTGGGCATGCGTCAGTTACAGTGAAGCACAAAGCGCATCGAAATTATCGAACGTGAATCTCTTACAATTTACATTAAGATATTCCATATATCGTGAAAAATTGCATTCTTCGTCGCTAGGCGTGATAGGTGCAAAGCGATCATTATTGACATAAATTACACCACTGAAGAGAGCAGGACAAGGTGCAATATATATGCTCACACTGTCCAGGTAGTGGGGGCGGAGGTGGAACCTCTGACGACATTATCGATACTCTAGTTGCAGCTCAACCTAATTTTTGTTCGTTCTGCCGTTAGCGCTTTGAAATCCTCAGCCCAATTATTGGAAAAATAATATAGATGGGAATGAAGAAAATGTACTTTGTCACTGATGTTGCAGCCAATCTGTTTGAAAATTTGTAATATCACCTTCACTATATTAACATAATTTGTACTTTTTCATTCCAGTAAACTTAAAAACGTTTCTGAAAGCATTTAAGGCCTTATTCACTTCTCTATTCATAGTATTCTCGAACCGACTGTCCATCAATAGTTTTTGAATTTGTGGGCCTACGAAAAGACCAACATTAATTTTTTTCATGGGATAATGTAGGAAATGTAACACAAAGGTATTTAAATCACTCACTATCTTTATCTAGAGCTTTCACAAATTTTAATAATTTAGGCTTTCACGGCCGGCGTCAATCCAATCAGATGTAGTGTACATTGGCACTACTAAGGAACACCTAAGCATCTGCCGGTTGGGACATACTGAAAAGTCTGATGTTGCTGAACACGCAATTCTGATGGGACATGATATCAATTTCCATGAAACAGAGTTTCTCGACAACACGGCCCAGCATCACGCCAGACATTTTCGCGAAGCTATTGAAATTTTCAAACAAAAACATAATTTTAACAGGAAGGAGGATGCAGCACGATTGCACAAAACCTGGCTTCCCGGTTACAAAATACAAGGATGAAACTGCTTACATTATCCGGAAAAAACGAGACACAACCCTATCATACGCTTTGTGATTGGCTGACGCCCAGCCAATAGGAGAGAAGCAGGTGGTGTCTCTCCCTCACCATATTAATATATATAAGGTGCGCTATGCCAGAGTCACTCCAGGCTACAAAATTTTACTCTCAACTTCCAATACAAAGAAGCGACCTGGTTCGATCTGTAGGAGATTACGACGCTACGAGACGCCGCTTCAGGCTTTTCCGCGTACCCCGTATGGCATACGGGCACCCGAGGTAACACTGGAGTTAATCCAAACAGTAGCAAAAGCTGAACTCCATAATCTTCAAATGAGCTGTTTGACTACAAAATTTGCCCCATAATTAATCCAATGAACACCAGGTTGTAAAAAAAAATGGTTTGGCATCCTGTGAAAAATCAGAGGAGCAAGAAAAGCTACCTTGTAAAAAAAATTCCTCAACAAAATAATCCCACCCCATCCTGCATCACCAAAATTTCCAACCTGCGGTTAAACCCAAAACCTGGGTGGGTACGCAGCAAAAACCTTTTGGCTGTTAACAGCCTGTCAGTATGTGCGATGGGATGCGATGCGACGCGATGCGAGCCACTCTAGCTTCGTAGACATGAGTTATCTGAGGATGCCCGACGCACGGACGGGAGAAATGTCATGAACTTTAGTCTTACCAACTAGACCACGGCCAGTAATCCCGGAAACCGCTACATTTGATTGGACTATCACAAAATGTTTCCTTAAACCCAATTTTGCATGCAATTAATTTTGTATTTTCTTCGCCAGTTGTTAAATTAGTCCTACGTGGCCATTGTTTCCTTTCCCAGTATTCTCAGCTAGCTCTGCTATCCCATTCACATAAGAAACAAGGATTTTTGTGGAACCAACCTCTAAACAAGTAATAGCCCAGTAATCATGAAATCTCCACACACAAGCCAAAGATGGTTCTCGTACCCTAGTTTTTAAAACACAATTAATAGTTTCATGCGTATGTCTCCTTTAAAACAAAAAATGGCAGGACTGGAAGCTTGAATGTGCCCATTATGAAGCAAAACACCTTCAACACTCTTTGAGAGGAAACTATGAAGAACCTCCAGTCTTTGGAATTATTAATTTTAAGAAGAAGGTACATTTTGTACTTCCTCTAGGAGGAACATAGTAGATTTTAATAAATATAAAAATATATAAATATAAAATATAAACATAATAATACTTATATTATTTCACATTTTAAATGATAAAGTTGAAATTAAAAGCTGTTGATCCCTTTTAAGAACTGATAAGCATACGGCAATATTACTGCAGTCTTACATTACGAAAAATATTCAAAACATAGAATTTTGAATTGCAAAAGGTTCATGAAATTAATGTAAAAGTGAAATTCAGAAATGCTTATTCATTTAAAAAAAAATCCATTTAGAACTGTTATCACTATACTTTAAACCGTGTAGAAGAGATATATTACTCTGAAGTGGTGCACAATTGAACTTTTTTTCTAAAATAACATAAGTAAAATGTTATCTATTTTCTTAACACGACGTTTCACTCCAGTATTTAAGCTATAGAGACGTCGGCAGGCTCTGTTCTGTATCTATCGGACCGTGATGTAACGCAAAGCCCTAGAAATGCAACTTGCCAGAAAACTAATCAAGATATCTGTCTCTTCTTCACTTCCCTTTAGAAAGAGCCCCTTGCGTTTTCTCTCACACTCGATTGAAACTGGAGATAAAGAGCAAAAATACTTCGGTACCAACCATTTACTGAAATTTCCAGTTTAATTCTTAGCCAATTCCCTTAGTATTCTAATCGCACTTTCTCTATTACTTGGTCTACAGAAGACTTAGTGTCATTTCTTAATCCACATTTTTTGGAAATTTTACAGGAAGACTCATTCATCTGTGTCATTTAAAGGCTTATTATTCTGCGAACATAAGAGGGATAAAAGCGTAAGCGTTGTACCTAAAAGGAAATGAACCATTACTACAAGTGAAAGGGTATAGTCAGACTGAAAAATTCAATGCCATAGCCAGGATTTGAACCACAGATCTCTAGGTCTCTGTCCGGCTGTTCTTAACCACTGAGCTACTATGGCCAATGTGCCAGCACGACATTAAGTTCTCCAACTGACTCGTGTTTTCCCGGTAAACCACTGGGAGTTCTCATAAACACATGACACAACTACCTTAATGGCGACATACTGTGCTGTAAGTACCGTGCGTTCCCTGAACGACCGGACCGTCCCGCGGCGGCACCGTAAGGGGTAAGGGCCGGCGCGCTCTCCGCCAGAATTACGCCTAAAGTACCGGCAGGTAATGCGTACGGAACTCCTACTAATTTACATTGGGCTTACCTGAAATCACAGTAAATGTTGAAAATGATGACCTACAACGCGAATACATACCCTAAATCTCCGAATACAGTTCTGGTTCACTCGAAAAAGTTCATCTTGCCTGACTGCCTGTATTTCTCTCGTGATGTTTTCCTTCAATTCTTGTGACCTGTGGGGGTTGGATGCGTACACTTCATTCCTTAACGTCCCCCATAAATAAAAATCACATGAAAATAGGTCAGGGGAACAAGATGGCCACAATCCTCAATTAATTTGGCATTCTGTCACCATACACACTTCGCAGTTTATGCATAGAATTCGCAGCAATGTGCGCCGTAGCTGAGTCGTTCTGAAATCACCCACATTATCGTTCATCTTTTGTTAGTTGCAGAAAAGAATGATCTAAAATACAATTTATATAAATGTGTGTGTATAAACTGTTGTGTCGAAAAATATGGGTCCGATAATTCCACGTGCACTTACTGCACACCAAACATCAACTTTTGTAGCGTGGCGAACACGCACACAGAACACTTTCCCTCACCACAGATCCAACTCGACTGACACTGCAGTGGTAATGTGCTATTCTCTGGCGGTAGGCGTGCCACTCCTCTCCCAGTCCAATGTCGCCGCGAAGCGGTCCGGTTGCTCAGGGAACGCACGGTACTTTAAGGCCCGGACTTTATAGTTATTAGGTTCAATTACTGTGAGTTTATTGATTTTCTCACAGCTGTGTGTAGGGCGCACTATAAAACAGTAGTCAGACAGAAAAGTTAAATTTCTGCAAATGGTTATCTCGATTAATAAGAAGTAGATAGAGCAAAAGTATTAGCGAGATTACTTTGTTGAGTTGGTAGAGCAGGTGCATATGAATATAATACAGATTCTCTTTATTTAAAGAACCTCAAATTACTAATTATCTATAAAGGATAAGGTTTTAAAATTAATAATTTTAATGAAACCGCCAATGAGACGTATTGAAATACACTAAAATGTTTAAAGATTGACAATGGTATCTATAAAATTATTATAAGTGGTATCAATTTTATTTCATTAATTAAAATATTTGACTTCCAAATCCGACTCTTCAGTCTTCTGTTGTTTTGCATGGTTAGTTCTGATGTCTTTTATTAACTTTCCTTTTAGTTTTATTATCATTTTTGTATCTTCATGTAAAGTTTGAAAAGTTTTTATTAAGTATATCGGGCATCCCCTTTTCACAATATCTCCAATATTAAATGCCGATTCACTTTTTCGAACCCTGTTATATGTGTATAAAAGCCATACGGATTTCTATATGAAATTCATTATATTTTTCCATAATTGATCTGTTTCGTTGTAAAATCATTTCCCTGCAAAGTCTGCCAAGTATTTTAATACTTATTTTAATATTATATTTAATCATTTAAAAATAAATAATTATTTTTTATTTTTATAAAAAGTTCCGCTCTATAATTTAAAATTATCAAACCCCCTTAAATCTGTTAAAGAGCGCTCTGTCTGGAATTAAAGTGAATTTTACATCCAATATACCTACAATGAGAAGCTGAAAACCATAGTAGTTAAAGTACAGAGAATAAACCTAATTTTTGTGCACACTTTCGTTGAAATCTTAGTGCCAATGTGTTGGTGGAATACGATACTTTTTCGGCCTATTTTAAGTAGTTAATAAAGAGCACAAGCGCATTGCGAAATACATATGGATGTTACACATCAAATACACTACATACAGAAATATCCGTATTTCCACGTACAGGCGGTTACTTGTCTTGTATTGGTAGGGGTAACGTCCTGGTTATTTGGAAATATTGCTTGTTCTTGGAACGAGTTGAAATACAGAGAATATGTTTTATGTTGCAGGTATATTCGTTACTTTGTGTGATATCGCAGTACCAGGAGTATAAAGCAGGCCGCGGTACGGCAGAGAACGGTGTCTTTATAAGGAAACGAGTAAGTACCTCTTTAAACAAGCTTTAGCTGAAAAATGTTGTATCGCATCTTCATAATGACTTGTAATTCGGCCCAAAACGTGCCGCAAATAATGGTCTAAAAGAAACCTTGTTTAAAAGTACATAAATAGATGTAATCAAATGCAGCGTGATAGCTTTTGGAACAATGTGTTTGCTTCCCTTTGCAGTGGTTTAATACTTGGTTTCAATTACTGTCCCAGGGAGTTCATAATATATATTTCATTTATCTAGAAATATATTAAATATGTTGTATTTTAATCAAAATCGTTAGTCATTTATGAGAAAATCATTTTTTGAAAAATATTTCATGTAAACTATAGTTAGTTGGCGTGGAAGGATTTTCTTGAAAATCTTTGTGTCGAATTCTAAGATATTAAACTTAAGTACCAAGAGTATTATTTAACCAACGCTTAAGTTTTAGAGTTCGTAGACACATACATTGATGTGCGCGGACCTTATTCTCAAACTGCTTTCCTCTGATACACCTTAAAACGTTAATTTCAGTGAAAGCTTTGTATGAAATGTTTAGGAGGAATGTAATACTTTTCTATTGGCCTACTCTATAAAGGCTCTTTCAACTAAAATTTTCTATCCTTGAACTTAAATAAAACACGTTATGCAAATGACAGTTTTTTTTAACATAATGCCATTACGTGTGGAAGAGAACATCAGATAAGTGACCGCCGTGACTTCGTTGGGTTGCTTAGTTGACCCAATTTTCAATGTCAGAAGAATGTAAATTAGGTCAAGTGTGATGATATTCATAAGATCATTTACTTTATATGGCTTGTTGGCATTAACTTGAGATTTAACATAACCCCACAAGAAGTAATCCAACGGCATTAAATCACATGATCTCGTAGGCCAGTTAACATCATCATCACCACGGGATTTTCTTTTCTTTATTTATTCCTTTTTTTTTGGGGGGGGGGGGGAATTTACGTCCTCCGACGTTAAGTCATATCGGACGATGAATGGAAGGGGTGACATGATGCTCAAATGAGCCCAGGGTCCATAGAGTTACCCGACATTCATCTTTTTAGGATAAGGAAAAATCCCAGAAAAAGACCTTATCCTGGTAGCTTTCCCTGACCGAGATTCAAACTCGAGACCTCTTGAACGTGAGGCAGACATGCTACCATCACGGTACCAAGGTGGGCAAACCACGGGAAATGAATAAAGCTCTGAACTTCTCCTTCTCCTTCGATTGTTTTCAGAGCAGTATGACATGTGGCACTATCTTGTTGGAACCAGATGCTTCAGAGATCCATATCATCCAATTGAGGCCAAAACTATTCCTTTATAAAATCCCTACAAATTCCTATATTTGGAGAAAAGATGGTCCATTTTTGTATTAAATATTCACAATTCCTATAGTCCAATTAACTTGAGCTGGCAGCTGAGTAAAGATACACAGTAAATGAATTACTCCGTTAACAATCCTGGAAGAAGGCTGAAGATGTTGTACACATGGAGTAGTTGATACCTGTACCAGCACTGGCTCCAAAAGTATAAAATCATCCTCAGCTCCCTTTCAGAATTGTTAACAGACTAATTCATTTAGTGTACATCTTTACCCAGCTGCCACCTCAAGTGAATTGGCGTGTACGCGTTGCTGAATGATGTAACGTTCCATTGCTATTTTTCAATAGCAATTGTAACCATATGAAAAGAAGTACTGGCAGGTATCACATGTTAAAGATGGGACATTTTTGTTGACGCTTTACACGACAAACAACCCAAATCTTGAGAAAATGTAAACATTTAACTAAAAATATGCTATGTTCTAAATGGCATTGTAGTAGAAGAATTCAATGACGAATATATAGATTTCCCTAAGTTTAAAATCATCATATCTAATCACAATTGTGAGCTTTACAGAAGATAGTTCTTGGGAAAAATGAGACGACAGCGAAGAAACATGTGTACCACGTCTTTCGACAATTTCAGGAAATAGGTTTAGATATAAACTAGACATTAGTAAAGAGTGTAAAATAAAAGTGATAGGAGAAGTACAAAAATTATCCATTAATTGAAGTTTACAAGATACGTCAGCACTTGATTCCAAAGAAACCATAAAGAGCATCCATCTTAAACTGACAACATTAACCTCATCAACTCTTAAAAATTATCAAAAGTTCACCGTTTTAAATACCTATTTCTTCCCACTGCTTATTATCTTCCTAGAAAGTTCTTGAGTGATCCAGACAAAATGTTAAGCAATTCCCTTTAAATATTATAAATTTTTGCAGATGCATCTGAGCAGAGATATATTTGGAGAAAAATTTGAAAAAACTCGGTCTTTTAAGATCATTCTAGGCAGTTAACCTTCAGTATTAATGTCTGCTACATAATCATAAAATTCAAACATTTACTCGCCCATAAATCGAGATCCATAGAAAGAATATGTACAGTGTCCAAAAATGTAAAAATGCCAGAAACACCAAATACAATAAATCATTGAAATAAATCTAGGACCCCAGGAAGGTTCGGAAAAAACTGAGACAGCATGAATTTTCTTTTTGGTGTTACCCTGCTCAAAAAGATTTGTTGTTGAGCTTTATTCGGAGTGTACAGCCAAGAATTCTTGGATCAAGAATTACGTAGATCACTCTTGTGGGGATGGTTGAGGCTCTCGAAATGCCCAACGTTATCAAGCATTTGATCTGTGCCGGGAGGTTCTTGTCGATGTGGCCACAGAGAGAAAGAAACATTTCCACGTGTCCCGGAATACTGTCCATACGTTGAGTTCTGAGAACACTTTCATCATCAGGTCTAACCTTTATCTCTAAAGAATCACTTTGACGTACCATGAATGTTAGTTGCCGTAGAAGTGATATCATCGCATACTAAGAAAAGCTATATCCTCTACCTCACAGATTCGAACGTCATAAACGTCAATCACAAGATCAAATCTGGAAAAAATGCTCGTAATATATCTTAGGTTAAAATGTTACAAGAAGTAATGCCAGCTGCAAATTAATATAAAATTAATACAAAACATGCTATTTTGTAGACACGTTCCAAGCTGACCTCAAGATAATTAAGTCAATTATTATAAGAGCTCGTTTAAATATTTTAAGAAAGTTATTTATATAGATTTTATAAATTGTAACAACTGCATTACTTATATGCCTATTTTACGTAAATATATTTCATGATTCGTTACTTTTCATGTATATTTATATTTGATGTTATTTTAGCATGTACTTTTGCTATTTGTTGTTGTTATTGCTTCATTATTTTTTCTTTCTACGCATTACGTTACAAATACTATTGATGGGCACTTTGTTATGTTTACCTTGTCAGTGTTAGTCGCCGTAAATTCAGGAGATAGTTCTTTGTTTATACCAATTAATAAAATGCAGTACTTCACCCTATATCAGATAGTTTGCCAACTATATAAAATGTAATGAATTCACAAGCTGCTAATATATAAATATATACGTCCCATAACTGATTTAATATCCCGAAATATGATAATTCGATGAAAACGTTTTTGTGAAAATAGCAAGTAGTGGAATGTTTTAATTAAAGTTTGGGTCGGGTGAGCTGCTTGCAAAAAATTTCCTTTAAATTCCAAAGATATTAGAGTTGAGATATTTGTTATATGTGGGATATTCCGCTTTTTGAATTATCTGCAGCTTGCTTAAAATAGTGAAAGTATTGCATTCCACCCAAAAGTACGATGTAGAGGTTAAACGTGAATACAAAAGGATGTGAATGTACGTGCGTACGTACAGCTCAATTAACTTGAGGTGGCAGCTAGGTAAATATGCACGCTAAATGGAATTAGTCTGTTATCAATCCTGAAAGGAGACTGAGGAAGATTTGTACATGTACATAAGTTGACGCAAGCACAATCAATGGCTCCATATGTATAAATCATCCTCAGTCTCCTTTCAGGATTGTTAAGAGACTAATTCCATTTAGTGTGCATCTATATTCATCTGCCACCTCAAGTTAATCTGAGTGTACAATGGAACTCAAGAATCAAAATAAATAAACAACAAGCTTAGAATTTAGGTTCAAAGCATTCACCTCAAACTATCCATTATATATAAACGTTTTCTTTTATTTTTATTTTCTCAGAAGTCGCTTCTTATGATTCTGATTAAAATTTCAAATTCTTATACCCGTTTGCGTGACAAATGAAAGCACTTGCATTTCAAATTTTCTGTGAGCAGTCTGTAATTTCTCTTCGTGATCCCCATTTCTGGAAAGTTGTGAATAACGACAGATATACAAAAATGTGTCACCTAGAAATAAAAATCTAATTAAAACACACCTTTTGTATAAATGAAATACTCGCTGATTTAATCATTTCCAGGGTATTTATATTTGTTTCAATGTTCAATACTTCATTCTTTTTACAAATGGTAAATCTGCATTCCTTTTATTTTGCTTCCCCCGATGTTTACATACAGTAAGCATTAAACTCCATTCTAAAGTTCTGTATCCAGAGTTTACTGAAAATACATATTATGTGATCTCTAATAATAAACAAAATTCAGAGAAAGTGATCCATTTATTATGTATAAGTGTGTGTTAGTTACATGTTAGACCTGATATTTAAGAAAGTACTTTCCAAGGATACGACTCTGAAGTTTTTAATAAAATCTATTCTAGCTACCATATATTATTTTTTTTCCTTAAACATGACTTAAGATTTTGATTAATGTGTTATATATTTAAAAATATTTGCATGAACATAAAAATGAGTTTGAAATCTTATGTGAATAGCTTATTGAATTAAGAGACACATAAAACCTTCTTCTTGAGTGGATTAACTTCTCTTTGTGGGGTAATTTACATCCCCAAGGATTTAAAAGCCCATGTTTTGGGACAGTAGAGCAAGCAAAGTTTGTATCATAGCATATTCAGGATGGGTGATTAGTTCATATCCTGGTGTGGTGATGAAAGTGATGATAGTAAAACTATAAAAACAAATTAATTCCGAATTTACGTAGTAACCGAGAAAACCACGAAGAAATTTCAATAAGAAGATAACATCTCGTTTCCTTGAGTCTCCAGCGTGCTAGTTGCGCCGTTACTGCAGTGCCCCCTTCCTTGGTGATAGGCGAAAACATACTACACTAAATATGAATATCCCTAAAAGCAGAAAGGTATGTGAAATATTATGGCAATTACTATTTTCCAAAAACTGTGAATGAGCTTTCCTCTCGTAGTTATCTACAGAGTAAAATTTCCAGTGCGTTACATACAATGACCCGTTTTAAAGTGCTTGACTATACATACATATCTTATATATACTAACTCAAAATCCTGATAATGGTCTATAAGATATATATCATATTCAAAAATACATATAAAATATTATATTTCATCCTCATCAGTCAATACTCTCCAACCTCAAATCTGAATGTTTAGCTATAAAGGTAATTCAACATGTTTCCATTTTATCCTGCAAGTGTGTATTTTCAGTGACTTGTGGGGAGTGATATTAATTAATATGTTCCAAATTTATATTCCTACATAACTATTTTATAAAATAAGTGAATAAATTAATAAACCTTCAAAAATATTTCAATGTATACCCAGTTATTGTGGCATCACTGGAAGCAAACCAGCCTACAAATGACCTCATTATGCTGTGGTTTCCACTGGTAAACATACAACAGAAACCCCATGGGTTAGGAGTGTTCAGATACAGACTAGACAAGTTCAAATACTTAAAAAAAACAGCTGGATCTGTTCATATGGTCACCCAGTCACACATGAACAATCACTTCAATATCACTGACTAATATTTTGTAGTTACTGCAACAGTTAGGAACATCTAATCCTCATTAACTTTCCTACCAGAAATCCTCAGAGAACCGCTCCAAAATTTAACTAAAATTGCAATATTTCTAACTCCGGACAAACCTCTACATCATATTTTGAAATTTAGATCGGAACATCTGTTTCTTCTACCACAGTCCATATATCATCTATTTTTCTCTCTTAAAATATTTGTTGACTAGCTCATTTTACCTTTGGTCTAATAAAACTAATATTGTTTAAAATATTTCCAGTAGTCTGTAAATTGCGGATTTATTAGGAATGATAAACCCTAGAATGTTGTTGAAATTCAAGATGACAGACCACACATGACTTCATTCGAGCTAACCTTAAGGCAAGGCTACACTGAAAATTCAAACTTCTATAATAATGAATCTATCATTATAAAAAATTCATCCACATAATAAGAGTATCATTTTAAACTTGCATGCAAATTTTCCTGTTGCTAAAACAAATAGTTCCCTGGTTATTAATTATTTTTCGTGAAAATATTTTAAAAATTACTCCCTACATAACATGTTCTACGTGGCAAAAAATTTGAACTTTTAAGTTGAATTCTTCTTTTCGGCTAGTACAGAGCAATTTTAAAAGACACACGTCCTTATTTTTTGGAATATATTTGTAGCATTTTTTCCATGTGTTAGCTCTAAAAATTTTGAAAATATTAATTTTATCTTTCCTTAACACCCTATAATTTTCAAATCATGAGCATTAACAAAAAAGGAGAATGTGAAGTGTCTTATTTACATATTATGGAGCTATGCTGTAAGTTTCACCAAGTTAAATGAAAAACTTTAAAGCGCGAGGCATTTTATATACGGAAAAGTGTTAGAAAAAAGTTTCTCAGAAAATTAATTTTAAAATAATGATTGTTACTTTTAACGATTGTCCAAGGTCTCTTTAAATTGTCACGTGATATCCTAAAATAGTGAAAATTATAAAAATGGCATGCCATCTATTACTACACACCGTAAGCTACAGAAAAAAGAAGGAAATTCCATTATTTTCAACAATATATGTATTATTTTCAGTGTAGCCTTGCCTTAATACAATAAACACACTTTACTTTAGTATACGCTCTTTGATAATTCTACACACCTCCACACAGCGTTATTCTATTACATCAAACCCTGCTAGATTGAAATACGAATGTTGTTACCTTCATCAGGGACATGAGCTAGACCACCGCAGAGCGAGATCATTCAACCTGATATCTGCTGCTAATTAGACCCGACCAGACAAAGTCCTAAAGTTAAACTCCAATTAATGTTTCGTGTATAGTATGTTTTTCCTTTAAGTCTGTCTTCACAACATTTGCATTCTTATGTTACTTGTACATTAACCATTTTTGGGATTTTTTCCAGCTTATGATTATTGTGTGTGCAGGTGCCACAGGTGAAGTACGCGCCTAGGGCAACAGCGACAAGTTGCCTGAGTACGAGAAGACCGGCGACCTATCACGAGACTACAACGCAAAGTCCGACGGCGCCACATTCGACACTCCTTCTCCCAGATTCGTCCGACGCTGGTGGACGTCGCTCTTCAGCTGGTGCGCCTCAGTTCCAGCAACTGGAAGTACTGCCCCCAGTGTACCATCGCCCTAGCATCAAGCACGTCCAATTCCCCGATGAAGACGATGATGACAAGAACATTCCGCCCACAACAGCTTCCACAGTGGATGAGGAAGCCGCTCCTTCCAGTCCAGAAGGTAATTCGAGGTCTTTATCGATGTTTATATATTTACTAGTGCACGGGAGTTGACGTCATTTCTACGAATGACCTAACGTGGCTTTCGTAGTATGGGCCAGCTCATTAATTTAATAGGTAGTAAATAAGTTTTGAACCAAACTTAATATTAACCACTTAACAGGCAAGAATATCACCGTGGCATCGTCCGTACCGCTGCTAATAATATGCAACCTTGACAGTAAGATGCTTTTCTTGAGCTCCTTTCTGGTGATATTCTTTGGTGTTTTTTAAATTCATTTCCATGATGTATAATTTTTTGTTCCAGAGAAGCTATTTCTAATTCTTCTCTTACATTATCGTTGAAGATTTTATCTAAAATGGTACATTCTTTTACTGAATTTAGGAGTCTCATTTCAGCAGCCTGTATATTTTGTTTATTAGCTGTAGTTCATGTTTGAGGTCCATAAAACAAAAACGGCACGGCCTTTTCATTCGAGTTTCGTTTCTGCTTTTAGTTTTCAGGCACCTGTTTAGTGTGCGGCGAACTGATGTGGGTTCCTAAGTATTTAAAACTCGTGACTTCTTCTAATATAGCATCATTAACTAAAGCTTTAGTTTTAACAGTGTTTTTACCTAGGAAGGCCATTGTGTTTGTTCTGCTTGTTCAAATTTTAAAATTATTGTTCTCACATAACTTCTGCGACGTATACACTGCTCTTTGCAGTGATCATCCGCAAATAGCACCGTCTAAAGAAAAAACTTAAATTAAATTAAATACAAATACCTCCATTACTTTTAAACATTCATTCCCTAGTCAAATCATCTACATAATAGATAGAGTAAACATAAAAAATTCAATACCATGGCTGGAATTTGAACCACGGATCTCCTGGTTTCCGTCCAGTCGCTCTAACCCATTGAGCTACCATGGCCAACGTGCCGTCCTGATATTAATTTCTGCGTTTGACTCATGTATTTTCCCGGTAAACCATTAGTGTGAAAAAATGATTAATTTCCATCAATTAACTTAAATAATAAGAGTTAAATGATGAAGACTGTGACTCAAGTACTTACGATAGTAAGTCGCCACAAACTGTGTATCTCGAATGCGAGAGCCTCTAGTGGTTTACCGAGAAAATATGAGTCAAATGGAGAATTTAATGCTAGGAGGGCATGTCGGCCATGGTAGCTCAGTGGGTTAGAGCGACTGGACGGAAACCAGGAGGTCCGTGGTTCTAATCCCGGACATGGCATTGAATTTTTCATGTTGACTCTATCTACCAAAAACCTTAGCGTATATACGGCTAGTTTGAATAAATGATTAATTTCCATCAATTAACTTAAATCATCTACATAAATTGAAAACAACGTAGAAGATAAACTACATCCCTGCCTTACACCTTGATTTATGTTTAGTGTTTACCGTATCTTCCATTTACAAAAGGTACATTTATTTTCGTGTCCTTACACATGTATTTTAGTAAATACTTATGTTGATACCTTGAGTATCTGTACATAGGTACATACTTGAGTTTTATATTAGCAGAGTTAATCTGTTTTTGTGGGTTCGTGGAATTAAAAGTCGTGTTTGCAGAAATTTAAAATTCTCTGTATTTCAGTTAAAGGATGCTTTGTGCAGCCCTGGCAGCAGCAAAATTACGTAATATACACCAACGCAATCTTCAAGGTGGTCTATTTATTCTCGCCAAACGTAAACAAACGAAATAATTCACTGCGGCACATTAAAACACACAGCTATACACAATTAACAATTCACTAGCAACTAACACTTTGCGGGTTTTATACCTCCAGTCATTGTTCTAGAAAGCCGTCGATCGTTCAATAACAATGGCGATGGCAGCAGGAAATTCCAGGCTATCTCTGTATCTTTCTCTATTTCTTTCTTTCTCTCTCGGCAAGCGTCCAAATCGCGCACCATTGTCTCTCTCTTTCTTTCCTGCCCACGCATGCCCGTCGCTGGCTTTGTGGCCGCTCCAACTAACAATACCATCGGCGATAATAGTAATATAGGTGACACCTGTCTCCTATAGACTTGAAGCCGTTTTTTCTGCAAGAGCCAAGATACTATTTTGTTGAGACAAAAGAAATTCAGTGTAGTTTTACTTTCTCGTATCTTACAGCAATTATAGAATCGTATCCCACTCAGAATTTGAATTAAAAGAGAGGGAAACGTTCCACCCGAGTGTGTCAATAGTATAACTCAAAACCAAATACAATACGAATGCAATACGAATATTACAAATAAAATGTCCAACCTATACTTTACATCCATTTTTAAAATTGCTGATTCTCACAAAGTGACGAACAATTTTTAATGAAGTGCCATAAATTTAAGGTGTTTTCCTGGTAAACAAAATATTGATTTTGACTGTCCAGTTATAGCACTTGAAGTCCTCTTTATTTCGAAATGTTTAAGCCGTAAAAGATAATATATCTCACTATATAAAAACGTAAACTCTTAAAAATACAAATTATCCCAAACTCTTTTCTTTTGAGATAACCATTTTATAGACGTTCCTCAATGGGAACTTGTTTCTTTACCTTTTTTAATATCTTGACCATGCAAAGAGAACAAAGTGTACGTTATTGTTATTTCTATTATATTTACAAGTAAATATGTCTAAATGCATTTCTAGATATGTCAAATTGGGTGAGAAAAACAATTAAGAATGTTTGTTGAAGAACCAATAAAATAATATGTGTATATTTAACACATCTAGTTTTTATTGGTATAATTTAATTCTCTTTCTGTTTTGCATTTGTACCCCGCCTTTAACTACAATGGTTACATCGACGGCCGTTCCTGCTGTGGTGCATATCGCCTATTGGTGAAGGTGTTAACTCGTATGCGTTGGTTTTTAATCATTAGATCACGCATACATCCGCACCCTCATTTATTTTTCCAGATTGGAGAAGATGACGAATCATCTTGATTGGAGAAAAATCCCCACACCCCAGGCGGGAATTGACACCGGGATCCCTCGCACGGCAGGCAGGTGCTCTACCGACTGAGATACTGGGGCAGCGTTTACTTATATATCTCATATGATCCCATGCCTATTTTCTTAGGAGAGAGATCTTCTCTCTAGCAGTTCTTTTCTGGTGGACACCGAGAAATGGCCGAGAGTGTGGCATGCACCACTACACAGGCCAGCAAGTCTCTATTTAATTGCTCTTTATACTCTGCTGTAAAGGTCTTCATATTGGATCATTCCTCTCTGCAGGCTGAAGCACGTTTCCTTTGTAGTCTTTTTTATTGAATCTTTGACCCTCTTCCCGTCGTAAAGCTATACACGTGTAACACTGTCCTCCTCTGCGTCAGGCTACGATATCGAACTAGAAAATCAGATCGTGTTGACTTTTCTCCTTTGTCAGATGTACAAACACAGACCAGTGTGATCCTGTTTACGTGCAGCAAAACAAACTGACATATGGAAGCATCGGATTCTGATGTTCACATTTATGATTATTACGTCTGTATTAAAGAGGAACACAATGATTTAAATGTCCAGTAAATTACTCTTGCTTTTCCTATAGTAGGACATAGTAGAGAAGACAGAAATTGTTACATTTCACCCAAAAATACGATTTTGATAATTCACCGTAAATACATCTTCTGATGCACTCTGAATCTAAAAAGGTTTCAGAAGAAAATATATATTTCTGTGACATCGAAACTGAACAGTATAATCCAATTTATAAGTACCAAACTTGTAAATGTCTTTAAAAATTTAATTAATTTCAAAAGGCGTTTTCAGTCATTTTCCAGATATCCCCTTTTAGTGGCTCGATTTGTACAATAATTTTTTTATTCCTTTAAAGTCCTGTTGACATTCAATGATTTCTGGAGATTACATGGAAAAGATATGAAACTTTTAGGCCAGCGTATAGCCCCAGTTCTTAAACATTTGATTGTAGGTATGCACTTTGTATCTCCAACAAACTGTTTAAGATAGCAATTTCTGTTCAGCTCTATCTCGATGAAAATGATGTAAATAAAAGAATAGGTTTTCGTAAAAATAATTTGTATTTTCACTATAATAATAATAATAATAATAATAATAATAATAATAATAATAATAATAATAATAATAATAATAATAATAATAATAATAATAATAATAATAATAATAATAATAATAATAATAATAATAATAATAATAATAATAATAATAATAATAGTAATAATAATAATAATAATAATAGTAATAATAATAATAATAATAATAATAATAATAATAATAATAATAATAATAATAATAATAATAATAATAATAATAATAATAATAATAATAATAATAATAATAATAATAATAATAATAATAATAATAATAATAATAATAATAATAATAATAATAATAATAATAATAATAATAATAATAATAATAATAATAATAATAATAATAATAATAATAATAATAATAATAATAATAATAATAATAATAATAATAATAATAATAATAATAATAATAATAATAATAATAATAATAATAATAATAATAATAATAATAATAATAATAATAATAATAATAATAATAATAATAATAATAATAATAATAATAATAATAATAATAATAGTAATAATAGTAATAATAGTAATAATAGTAATAATAGTAATAATAGTAATAATAGTAATAATAGTAATAATAGTAATAATAGTAATAATAGTAATAATAGTAATAATAGTAATAATAATAGTAATAATAATAGTAATAATAATAGTAATAATAATAGTAATAATAATAGTAATAATAATAGTAATAATAATAATAATAGTAATAGTAATAATAATAGTAATAGTAATAATAATAGTAATAGTAATAATAATAGTAATAGTAATAATAATAGTAATAGTAATAATAATAGTAATAGTAATAATAATAGTAATAGTAATAATAATAGTAATAATAATAATAATAGTAATAATAATAATAATAGTAATAATAATAATAATAGTAATAATAATAATAATAGTAATAATAATAATAATAGTAATAATAATAATAATAGTAATAATAATAATAATAGTAATAATAATAATAATAGTAATAATAATAATAGTAATAATAATAATAATAATAATAATAATAATAATAATAATAATAATAATAATAATAATAATAATAATAATAATAATAATAATAATAATAATAATAATAATAATAATAATAATAATAATAATAATAATAATAATAATAATAATAATAATAATAATAATAATAATAATAATAATAATAATAATTTATTGTCAATAGACTTTGCAGTTTCTGACATTATACATATAAATACATAAATACAATTGTTTTTAATTACAAATTAAGGAATAAATTTAGCATGTCATATATACTACAAATTAAGGAATAAATTCATGTGGTACAATGATTATAATTCATTAATACAATACAAACTTTTTGTTAACAAGTACTTCTTCAGAGCACCCTCGAATTGCTTGCCTTTACGAGACCTTAGATGTGCTGGCAATTTTTTGTGAAGCAAAAAGCCCATCACATTTGGATCCCTGTGGTAAATATTATTATTAAAACTTTGCCTAAAAAAAATCGTCCTTGTGCCTAGTGTTATGACTATGAATATTACTATTTTTAAGATTTTCCTTTTGTACTGCATAAGTTACTACTTTATAAACATACAGAGAACATACTGTTAATATTCCTTTATCCTTAAATATTTCCCTACATGATTCTCGGGAACTCAAATTGTATATAATTCTGATGACCCTTTTTTGCAATCGAAATAACCTTCCCATATGCGTTGCAGCAGCACAGCCCCAAATTTCAATTCCGTATAATAAATGTGGATATATGTCTCCATAGTAAATAATTTCAAGCCTTTTTTTCATCAAAGACATTTTTGAAGTAACGTAGCAAATATACAGCTTTACTTACTTTATCACAAATATGATTTATGTGTCCTGCCCATGTTAGTTTTCTGTCAAGAAATATTCCTGAGAATTTGTGTTCACTCACATCTTCGATGTTGCAGTCACTTACAGGTAATGACAGATTTGTGGTATTTTTTTTACTCTGTGAGAAAAGAATTAAGGTTGTTTTTGTCATATTACAAGAAAGATGGTTTTCTTTAAAGTAATTTATAACCAAATCAATAGGTTTCAATAATTTATCCTTTAATATGCCTGTATTCCCACCCTTACATATAGCCGTAGTATCATCTGCATACGATATTATATTTGTGTTTTCGAAGTTTGGTATGTCATTTACATATAGTGTAAATACACTAATAAATACTAATAAACCATGGAGTGCATAGAAATTCATGTATGTGTTAACACATCAGTTATATATAGCCAGGATCATATAGCCCTGTATTGGAATATACGCAGTGATTTCGGGGTAAAAAGATTTTATTTTTAAAATTTTGTTCTTTCTGTTTCTTTGAAATGTAGGAGCAAGGAGGTTAACTTTCACAAGTTACACTTCACATAAAAACGTGGAACTTTCAGAATATTTTGTGCTATTTTGGTGCCAATAGTAACACTATTATTTCAAACTTTTGGGGGGATAAAATGTTCACGTAGTACAGAATAATATTTTTAGTCAAAACATATATTTTAAGCTGCTGACATGCAATCTCTGACGGTTAATTCGTATTTCTTTTTTCAAATATTTATAAATGTGTTCTAAATTGTTCTGGAAAAGATTGTGTGTATAAAATAGGATGTGAAATAGGTTAGGCCACAGAATGATACATGTTACGTAATAGTTCTCTTATTGGTTATTACAATAATGCAATTACGTAATGTTGGGACATGGACCAATAGGATAGAAGTAATTTAGATGTTCTAGAAACTTTGTGGGCAGAAATTCCAGAATATTCATTTAGTTTGGCGTCATTCTGCACAAGATCACCGTCGTAGTAAGACTTGTTTTCTTTGGTGTCGTCCTACAAGTCTGCAGAAACTTATAGCTCAACGATGCAACAATAATTATTTTATAAAAGGACAGAATCTATGAAATTTAACATTTTAATGGATATCTAAAGGAGAAGAGCTGTTGTTGTTTTTAAACCATAGCAGCATAAAATGAACTTCGATACTAAAGCCAGAGATAAGACTCACTGCTCCAGAGCGCCTAGGCATACATCTACAAGCATTCTTCCAGATCTTCACCAAAGCTGAGAGTCATCAATCATCCATTCATCGCACATTTTGTACAAATTAAACCGTTGCAAATCTTTGCTCCACTTACCAGAAGTAATGATACAGGCTGGGTAGCCGAGGTGTATATGGCACGGATTCGTGAGCTAGAGGTCTACTGATCAGATCCCGTCAGGCATGTTCATCCTGATAGATGTTTTCAAGACTTACCTCAACCGGGGAGGTGCCGTAAGTTTAAACCTGGAACATTCTCCCCAAGTTTTATGTTTATAATTATAATTTATTTTCATGTAATATCAGTATCCACCTCGTATGGGTTGTATAAAGTAATAACAGCCGTTAAAAATCTTAAAAAAAAATTACACAACGGTTTGCCGGATACTTTATATATCTCCAAAATCTCAGTCTGATGTATCTTTTGCTACCAACTGCTACAGTGGTGAGAATAGAGAACACCAGTTATACTTGCTTAGTTATACTCTTTAAATAAAGGGTAATAAATTATTTATCTGAACCAAGGTATCACTGTTGAATTGTTATAATTATCTTCCAAATTCATCTTTAAAATAATTATTCCCTTAGTAGCAATGAAAAGCGTAACTTTCCGTAAATCACTGTAATACGAGGGCTGTTAAATAAAGAATGATCATAATTTTTTACGATCATAATTTTTTTCACTAAAATTCAATGTTATTATACTTTATTAGCTTAATGTGAAATAAACACGCCTTAGTGGTTTCATTGTTGGTACTCCTGGTTCCCGCCTGTGATAACCAGGCAAGTTCAGACGTGTTCAATATCGCCTACCTCTGCAGTGAGGTAACACGCGAGGAACAATATGCGACTTTGAAATTCTGCTTTCGTCTCGTCTCAACAATTCTTCAGTTGAGGCCTATACAATGTTACAGGAGGCCTATGGAGAGTCTGTTATTTCCTTCAGCATAGCTCGAAGGTGGTTTAAAATGTTTAAAGAGGGGAGAAAATCAATTTCAAAGGAAGGTGGTCCCGGTACTCCAGTTACTGCACTTACGGAAGAAAAAATCAACACTGCTGCTGCCATTGTGAGAGAGTACCGACGAATTACCTTAAGATCACTTTCTGAAATACTGAACATTTTATTGGGTGCCACCCACACGCATGTCTGCATGCAGTTAAAGTTGATGTTAGAGGAAGATCCGGAGTTTCTTTCAAACGTAATCACTGCTAATGAAACTTGGCTACATCATTTTGATCCTGAGAGCAAACAGCAAAGCCCGGTGTAGAAATTTCCTTCAACACCAACCCCCCGAAAAGCAAAAGTGGTGGCTTCTGCTGGGAAAGTTATGGTCATTTCATACTTTGATATTCATGGAATGGTTTATCAGCTTGTTGTACCTGCACACACACCAGTACCTGGACAATACTACAGGGATGTACTGAAATCATTGCAAGTTCATATCAGGCGCAAAAGACCACATTGCCGTGAAGCAGGCTGGGTGCTGCACCACAATAACGCGTGGCCGCATGTTGCCAATCTTGTTACTGAATATCTTGCAAAAATCAACGTGAAAAGCATTCCTCACCCTCCCCATAATCCGTATTTATCCCCATGTGACATTTTCTATTCCCAAACTTGAAGAAACGCCTTCGTGGGAGGCACTATTCATCATCAGAAGCATTGGTGAAGGCTGCGGAGACGATTTTGAAGGATTTCTCAAAAAATTGTTTCCAGTATGTCTTTGAAGACTGCCAGAAACGCTGGGATAAGTGCATCACATTCAGGGGAGACTATTTTGAGAATAATCATCAAAATTATGAGGATATGTCAAGGTACGTTGACAGAAAGAAATTATGATCATTCTTTATTGAACAGCCCTCGTATTAATCAAGAAATTCTGTTCCAGGAACCACCAAATATGTATTAAAAAGTATTTAGGCGTTATGCACTACCAATAATCGATAAAATACTTGTTATAAAACACAAAGGAAAAGAACCTAATTTTATAAATGCACGTTATCAACTCAAGTCCTTCAGTGCCATCCTGCCCACACCAAAAATGCCAAATCTACGTTTCTTATTCGTTTGTAAAGCACAGCTGTTATTCCAAGGCCACTAAATTCTAATAATTTTGTCGTTTCTAAAATTTTTACCACTTTGTCTAAGTATGTTTCTGCACGGAAATCCGACTTCTAAACGACCTTTAATTACTTTAGCTACCCTGACTTACCCTAATTACACTCCTGGAAATGGAAATAAGAACACATTGACGCCGGTGTGTCAGACCCACCATACTTGCTTCGGACACTGCGAGAGGGCTGTACAAGCAATGATCACACGCACGGCACAGCGGACACACCAGGAACCGCGGTTGTGGCCGTCGAATGGTGCTAGCTGCGCAGAGTTTGGGCACCGCCGCCGTCAGTGTCAGCCAGTTTGCCATGGCATACGGAGCTCCATCGCAGTCTATAACACTGGTAGCAAGCCGCGACAGCGTGGACGTGAACCGTATGTGCAATTGACGGACTTTGAGCGAGGGCGTATAGTGGGCATGCGGGAGGCCGGGTGGACGTACAGCCGAATTGCTCAACACGTGGGGCGTGAGGTCTCTACAGTACATCGATGTTGTCGCCAGTGGTCGGCGGAAGGTGCACGTGCCCGTCGACTTGGGACCGGACCGCAGCGACGCACAGATGCACGCCAAGACCGTCGGATCCTACGCAGTGCCGTAGGGGACCGCACCACCACTTCCCAGCAAATTAGGGACACTGCTGCTCCTGGGGTATCGGCGAGGACCATTTGCAACCGTCTCCATGAAGCTGGGCTACGGTCCCGCGCACCGTTAGTCCGTCTTCCACTCACGCCCCAACATCGTGCAGCTCGCCTCCAGTGTTGTCGCGACAGGCGTGAATGGAGGGACGAATGGAGACGAGTCGTCTTCAGCGATGAGAGTCGCTTCTGCCTTGGTGCCAATGATGGTCGTATGCGTGTTTGGGCCGTGCAGGTGAGCGCCACAATCAGGACCGCATACGACCGAGGCACACAGGGCCAACACCCGGCATCATGGTGTGGGGAGCGATGTCCTACACTGGCCGTACACCTCTGGTGATCGTCGAGGGGACACTGAATAGTGACGGTACATCCAAATCGTCATCGAACCCTTCGTTATATCATTCCTAGACCGGCAAGGGAACTTGCTGTTCCAACAAGACAATGCACGTCCGCATGTATCTCGTGCCACCCAACGTGCTCTAGAAGGTGTAAGTCAACTACCCTGGCCAGCAAGATCTCCGGATCTGCCCCCCATTGAACATGTTTGGGACTGGATGAAACGTCGTCTCACGCGGTCTGCACGTCCAGCACGAGCGCTGGTCCAACTGAGGCGCCAGCCGGAAATGGCATGGCAAGCCGTTCCACAGGACTACATCCAGCATCTCTACGATCGTCTCCATGGGAGAATAGCAGCCTGCATTGCTGCGAAAGGTGGATATACACGGTACTAGTGCCGACATTGTGCATGCTCTGTTGCCTGTGTCTATGTGCCTATGGTTCTGTTAGTGTGATCATGTGATGTATCTGACCCCAGGAATGTGTCAATAAAGTTTCCTCTTCCTGGGACAATGATTTAACGGTGTTCTTATTTCAATTTCCAGGAGTGTAGTTTTCTTTAACACGAATCTTAACTAAATTATTTATCCATCTCGTCTATCAGTTCTTTATGAAATTAATATTTTTCCTATTTAATAATTATTTTTATCAAAGGAAATGAGAGGTACAGTAAAAAAAAAAAGTTCTTATACGTTTAGGAGAACCCAGAACCTCTTTTTCCAATGAAATATCAATATAGTGTTTTGTATATCTTATCTGTGACTGTATAAGAAGGTTCAGAATGAGAAACTTGCACCTTGGAAGATATGTTGAGTCTACGTCCCCGGGAGGAAGGTTGAGGCGAGAGAATATTAAGGGTGATCGAACCTGAGAAGAGAGCATGGTTCTTATCATTCCTTGGAGTATACGAAGACTTCACCCGATTCATAGACCGAGGACTGACATAGAGAAAATTCGCTGCCATTCCCTCCGACACTTGTAATCTTGGAACAGCCAATCAAGATTAAAGGTAAAGTGACATATAGGAACAGGAACTTAGAGGGCTGTAATTATCTTTATTAGCGAATCGGGGAAACATCCGAATCGGGGAAACATCAGGATTCTCAGCCAAGGGAATCGAACCCACGAGCTCCCGAGTTGGAGCCCTCCCACTCGTTTTCCTGCACCTCAAATAAATGTTAGAAGATGTACAAATAAAACATCAGCAAGGTTCTCCATTGAAAATACTACTAGCAATGGCCGGCAATGTTTAGAAACACAACGTGCTCGAGTGTTATTGCCTCTTCAAGCCGGACGCACGTGTGATTAACATTCATAGAAGTTCTGCTTTTCTGACACAGGTGAGGGGTCAAGTCACGTTCAGACTCTCAACTCCTTCAAACTTCCTCTATTACTCTTTCTCTTGGTTTTCTTCCACAACTTTGCTGTTGGCTCCCTTTAGAGAAGTTCAAGCTTACCAACATGAAACTCCACTTCCCTCCTGTTTAATCATTCAGACTTTAGCCAACAGTCAGGAAGTCAAGGTGGTAAAGTGTTTTCTTGGGTATGCCTTTTCTCAACTGTATGTTACATACAGTGAATAAAGAAGACACAAACAGATCTCCGGTCTGCACGTATCACTCTGTGGCCACGTGTGTTCGCAATGACAGAACACAGAGCTACCTCTGATAAGCGTGTTTCATCATTCAAAATAAATATAAATAGCTTGCAGCACAATAATCACAGAAATTAATTGGCCCGCCTCGGTAGCGTAGATGGTAGAGCGTCAGCCTCGCGTTCAAGAGGCCCGAATTCGAATCTCGGCTAGGGTGAGTTACCTGGATAAGGCTTTGACGGGGTTTTCCTTAACCTGAAAGACGAATGTTGGGTAATTCTAAACTCTAAACACCCATCCCATTTATCGTCCGATATGACTTAACGGGCGTAATTTTTAAATAGAAAGTTTACGAAAAAATCACAACACTTAAATGAATTAAACAGTGTACACGTTACCACATATGCTCCAGACACGAACACAAACTTTAGCTTACAAACTTTTGTTCAAACTTTTTTATATCTGTTCCAAAAGATACAAAACTGGTAGCGGGTTAAATCAGGTGAACAAGAGAACATTCTTACACGTATACCGGCACTACCTGCCTGTTTGCCTGCCTGCAATTCTCTCTCTTTAAAACGCTAACATAGAAACCTACTTACCAAAAAGTATCTAGAAGATTTTACTTTCCCTGTGACATGCCTTACTATTGATATTTCTCTGAAAACATACTTTTTAAAGGTCCATTGATCGCCCAAAAATCATTGCAAATAACCAGTATCTAATGAAATAAATACTAGCAATATTCTAATTGCTTTGATCCATTTATGTGTGCGGAAACCATTATTTAGAAAATTGATGTTTCATCAAAACCGATGTAATATGTAAGCTACAAGTGGTACAAAGCTGCTAACATTTGATAATAAATGCAAAAGTTATAAAATTCAAGTCTTGGCTTCATATCGGTTGCGACATTCGTTTCCAAGTCACGTCTTGTCGCTAACTTAATGTCAGCTGCAAGTCTCTCACAACTTTTGACGTCTTCCAAAACTCATTTTCAGGATTTACTCCATAAACCCTAATCTTCTTTAAGCTCAACATCCGCTCTCTATGAGAAACTTCCAGTCAGAAGAAATATGAAATATGATAGGTACCAAAGCCAGAAGAAACTCTTCCATTGCTGCTGAATGGTAAAGAAACTATAGAATCTCGAAGAGCAAATTAATATCGATAATTATAGTGTCTTTTGTTTTTCTAAGACAAGTGTCATGAACTGAACAAATTCGAAATAGCACTTTTAACCTCTCCGAATATTTTAAAGCGTCAAAAGTATTGTACCTTTGTGGGTTCTAGAATTAAAAGTCCGATTTGCCGAAATTCTAAATGTTCTTTATTTGCGTAGAAATACACTACGTAGCAGCAAAATTACATCACATATACACACCACAATCTACCAAGGTCGATGACAATAACATTCAGCTCTCGTCACACAGCATTTGTTCACAGCTGTTTACTGTTTACCCACAACTCTCTGCTGTTCTCCTCTTACATCTCCCGCGATTGGTTTTGGTTTTCAACTACTGTTTCACAACTCATCACTTCCTTTAATACCTCCTGATAATTTCTAGATTATTCGAAAATAAACCAGAACCCGAACAGTCTTTGTCAGTCAAGAAGTAACTAGAAATTTCCATTTATCTCAGTTTGTTTCGGCAGACCTTTATCTGCATGTTATTTTTGTCTTGCCGGCTCTTGGTTTTCACACTGCCCGCCTATCAGCTCCTTTTGTATAAACAAGCCGCGCGATACGGGATCGCGACACTATAGTTTTATATTAGGATGCTCACATTCACTTCAATGTCACGTTTGAGCATTTAAATAACCATAAGTAAAAAATTGCAACTGATTTCTGATCACACAGTACTTCTATCTACATCCAGTTAATCACGATAAATATTTTCAGAAATGGAAAGGTAGAGTCAGACTGAAAAATGCAATACCATAGCCGGGATTTGAACCACGGATCTTCTGGTCTCCATCCAACTGCTCTAACCATTGAGCTACTATGGCCAACGTGCCGATGTGACATTAAATTCTCCAACCGACTCGCATTTCTCCCGGTAAACCACTTAGGAGTTCTCATAAACACATGAGACAACTACCTTAATGGCGACCTACTATCCTGTAAGTACTTTAACGCCGGAGTTTTATAGTCAACCACTATTAGATCAATTAATGGAAATTAATTGTTCTTTCACACTAGCCATATGTAGACTAAAGTATGTGAAGATAGAGTCAGACTGAAAAAATATGAGTCAGTGTACTTGCAATGAAAACTGTATGTAATTTAAATGCTAATATATTTGTTTCATTCAAAGACAAGTCAATTTCTTATTCAAACAGTGACATGTCCTAACCCTTCAATAAAATCGTGTTATGTCCATTAAACCTTACGAGCCATTGTGGCCTACATAAAATGTGCAGATGTGTAATTTAAACAACAAGCTACATACTAATTTCCGCATATTTTTATTCCTATTTTAAAAATTATATTGAATACTTTCTGTGCTGTATGATTTTTGCTTTTAGGTAAACCTCAAGTAAAGTGGACATGTGATGATTTGAATGTTTGCTCCTCAATATGCTATAATCCAGTTTCCTTGCTCCCCGACAGCATGTTAAAACAGACATTAGTTGGAGGTGCAACCGAGTGGGATGGCTCAGGCGGTTTCGTATGTGGCCCGCATTTGGGAGGTCCGGGTTCAATTTCCGTGGCCGACCTACCTGACCCATGGATTTTTCCGGGGTTTTGTCGGGTCTCCAGGTAATGCTGGGTAGTTTAATTGCATCCCCCGAATTTCCTGTCTCTACATTTCATCTTCATTATCATTTCACATCATCTCTCATCTGGTGGTCTCTTTCAAGATAAAATGTGTCGGCGGGTGCCTCGGTGCCGTCGTGACTCCTTGGGTCGGCCACCATCTGTCTCCTCTCACCTCATCCTTCCTCCTGGGGATGCCCCGTTTGGGTATTAGGTACAATAAACCTTGGGTTTCGGTGCCAAACCCCTCTGTAGTACGAGGCGTGTCCGTAAAATAAGGCCTCAGGAGCTGGAGCCATGAGAAACGCTATTACCCGAGATCCGGCAACACTGGCGCGCAGCGTGGTTTCACCCCTTCAAATCCTCACCAAAACGAACCCGTTGCAACCATTAGTCTTGACTGGGCAGCCGTTTGCGATGGAGCTTCCTATCACTTCCGCCGCCAAGTGCGAGTTATGTGCAGTGATCCGTTTTTTTTTTTTTTTTTTTTTTTTTTTTTTTTTTTGAGTGCCAAGGGCACTACCCCCACTAAAATTTGTCGTCAGTTATGTGAAGTCTGTGAGCTACAGTGCATGGACGTCAAAAACGTACGAAAGTTGGTCAGAGAGTTCAAAGACGGAAGTAAAGATGTCCATGATGAACACCGTTCTGGTTGGCCTTCGGTTTCAGCCGAAACAATTGCAAAAGTGGAGCAAGAAATGCTTAAAGATCGGCGTGTGACAGTTCGCGAGCTGTGTGAACTTATCCCTGAAGTCAGTAAGACTATCATTGACAAGATTTTGACCGAACATTTACATTATCGCAAGATGTGTGCGAGGTGGGTCCCCAAAATGCTCTCCGAAGGTTGATGTCCTGGTCCAGTTCGGATGGGACATCCTCACTCATCCCCCAAACAGTCCAGACTTAGCACCTAGTAATTATCATCTGTTTCCTGAGCTGAAGTCACACCTGGGTGGAACACATTTCCAGACCAACGATGATTTGAAAAACGAGGTTGAGCGCTACCTGCGCAACTTGGCGGGAGATTTCTATGACAAGGGTACACAAAAGCTGCCAAAGCGCATGCAAATGTGCATCGATCGCAATGGTGATTACGTTGAAAATTATCTGTAGGTTCCACCTTTCCATCAATGTAACATTCATTGACAATAAACATGTTTTCTATATTAAATAAAATTGGAGACAGTATTTTATGAACACGCCTCGTAATCCTAATCCTGGAGGTATAAGTTGAAGGTAGTCCTTGAAGAAGAATTTCTTATAATAATAGTTGAATGGCTTTGTAGTCATAGAAACGTAACACATAAATCTGTTATATATAGCTATTTTGAACTGCTTTAACCCGGCCTGTTGGAACAGCATCAAAGTTCTCAGGATTGCTGCATGTTGCCGAGTCGTTATCTTAATCCGTTTATAGTTCCGAACCCTCTAATAACAAGGATAGTTGGAGTTTGTAAAAGCAAGATCATTATTTACGGGAATTAATTTGCGGAAGTTGAGAAGTTACAAGCGTATCCGCACTTGTGAATAAGCCTGTATATCACAGAAGTGCTAAGTACCGACTGAAGCAGAATTTGCAGATCCAATAAAAACACTTTATAGTCCCATAAAGGTATAAACGAGAATAGATGTCATAAAACAGTAGCGAGTTAACGACAAACGGGCAACTTCTCCTTGGGTTATGAAATGAATTCATTTGCAAAATGAGGTAGTAAAATACTAGGAATTTCTTTGGTAGTTGCAATCAAATGTGTAAGACATTCCTCGACAGATGGTAATGAAGATTCCAAAAAGTATGAAACCACATGTGTTTCTCTACCCAGTATAAACAGAGTGAGGCCTGTGACTTAAATTCGGGAGGTCGTGGGTTCAAGCTCCACTAACCCCTCACTCATACCAGACGTTCTCCTTGGTTTTTCCCTTGCCAACTACGTGTTTATCCTTATACCACAGCGGCCCTGTGCCCATTATTCCCTTCTCAATTTCGGAGTTGTAGCACCATAGACGGTATTCTACGGTTGCATTTCGAGGGTAACTTGTTCACTGTGAAGGTTTCATCTCCACATCATTCCTAGTTGGGAATGAGTGATGTCGGATCTCCTTTTTAGAGTCGCCATCGGGCGCTGCCTTCGCTATGAGGCCAGAAGATGGGGTATCAAGCACGTTGTAATTGAAAATGTTAGCGACCCCTTGTGCCTGTCTATTTGTATCTGGTCTCCTTCTGACCTTTCCATTCCTACCCTGTCTCAAGAGACACAATAGAAGCACAAATGGCTCTAAGGGCTCACATGCGGTAATCTACGGTGCCCCTCCGTTGTACCTAAATTTATCTTTACCTACTAACATTTTCCAGCACGTACTTGCAAGGGTGGCGGAAGTGTGACTACGGGAACTTCGACTCAACGCGGAGGAACAAATGGAGTTACAGGTCGCAGTCTGGTCGGTTGATTGAGAAACATAGGAGCATGTTGAAATTCTAAACTTGGTAACCCTTGGACTGCTTAGAGAGGGCTGACTCAGTTCACCTAAGGCGGTTCAGAGAAGGTTACCCTCTGGCAGAGATGAGAAGATATTTCCAATGAACAAGCATCACTTCGATATTGCGCAGGCTGTAAGCTCACCTGAAACAGCAAAGGGGAAGCCAATGAGAGACACTAAATTCATGCTAGACGAGAACCTAGCATTAGACTTGTGAACCAAATAAAACTACGAAAAATTCATGGTGGGCCCCAGGAATTTAACTCAGGACCTTTCATATGCGAGCCTCACAAGTTACCTTGGAGCCATCTCGTTCGGTAGAAGAAGTTTTACATTAGGTCCAACTATAGATTTCAAACTTTTATACAGGTCCCGAGTTCGAATCTCGGTCAGGGTGAGCTCCTGGATAAGTTTTTTCCGGGGTTTCCCACTATCCTGAAAGACGAATGGCGGGTAACTCTAAGCTCTATGGACCCTGAGCTCATTTGAGCATCATTTCACCCATTCCATTCATCGTCCGATATGACTTAACGTTGGAAGACGTAAATTACAAACAAACAAAAAAGTTTTATACGTTTCAAGGCTTTCTCAATTTAAAAAAGTGATATAAGATCTGAGCCTTTATTTGCATCCGCAGTACTTAGTACAGTATAGAAAAATAAATAAATAAATAAATAAATAAATAAATGGTATTCCAGTATATCCTACACATCATCTTGGACAATAAACCCTTAAAGAATGGATAAAACATTGCCAACTAAAACACGAGCATAATATAAAAAACTACAATTCCTTTAGTACGCCTTACGTTTAACAACAATGTTTAATGTATATACCTACTCATTAAGAATACAAATAGTTGGTCCGAATTGGAAATAATGGTGTCGAAGCTAGGCCTGGGAGATTTATTTTGAGCAGAGGAATCAAATCATAGCGATTTTTTGGAAGTGAGAACCAGAATACAAAACATAGATAGGCAGGAGATATGGGAAAGTATAGAAGAAAAGAAATCTTTGAAATTGTATAAGCAATTAAAAACAGAATGGGGTAGGGAAAAATATATAGATCAATGTGACAAAACTGGAAGAGAAGGCATAGCATGGATGAGAGTAGGAATAATATCTCTAAAAGGGTTGAGAAGTAATGAGGTAGGGATATATGAATATTGTGGAGATGAAGAGAGCACTGTTCATTATCTGGTAGAATGTAAGGAGTTAAAAATTGCAGGACAAAAATATGGGATAAGAAATTGGACAGTGTGAACAAAGAGGTAGCAGCGTTACGCATGTTAACGGGGATGGGTGAAAAGAAAAATAGATATACAGGAGAATTTTTATATAGGTTAAAAGAAAAGTGGATTAGGGACAAAGAAGCGAAGGTCAAGAAGAAATAACAACAAGCTGCTCAGGAAAACCTAAGGCATATGGCCAGGGGACCTGAGTCAGCGAGTAAATCTTGGGTCAGCAATTTTATGTGTTTGTACAGGATGAATAATAGGCTTGTTAGATTTTAAAGTCATTGTAATGAAATTGTAATGGAAACTGTACAAATAAATATTAAATATCAAAATATATGCCTAGTAGACAGTTAAAAGGCCTGAAAATTTGTTGAAACATTTTTGAATATCACAAAACACCTTTATTCTGCAGCGAGTGAAATGACAAACAAGCGTCAATTCTCACTTCAAATGCACGCGATACAAGCAGTAAACAGAGCCAGAATCTCGTTATTCCATATTACCCGACTATTCCATAATACCTTCCTCTCTATCTCTTGTTAGTAAAATTAAACTTTCATTACAGATTGATCCATTTCGAGTAGCTGAACCGATAGTCACCTTTTTACACACATATCGCCATATATCTTTACATGACAAGCGGGAGAAATTACTAATAGCGACTTTTCAGCTGAGAAAAGTATAAGTGTTTGAATATTCAAGTCAATAAAAAGGAATATCTCGGAAACGATTAACGCCACAAAATACTTTTATTTCACATGACTTATGTGTATTTAACATCTACGTTATTCACCTAATGAGATTTTGTCAATCTGTTAAAGTTTAATAGCTACATAAAAGTGATTAAGAATCAGAATGAGAACTTCGCAGAAATGCAGGAGAACGTAAAACATGTAGCGAAACTGAATCATTTTCAAGGATATCTAGCTTTTTAATAAACGAATTAAATTTTGGTTATGTAAATAATTTAATATCTTATAATTGCAATATTTTATTTTATTTATCTTAGAAGGGTATAACTTTTTAAAATATGTCTTTTATTTATCAGGTAAATATGTCAAATATATGGTTGTACTTTAATCACAATCCATACAACTATTTTCGCAAAAATAAAAGAAATCTAAAAAGCGCCATGTAAAGGACTTTCGAAAGAGTATTTTTTTATTTACGTCATATCGAACCATGAATGAAATGAACTCTCAAATGAGCCCATGGTCCGTAGAGCTTAGAGCTACCCTGTATTCATCTATCAGGATAAGGTAAAACCCTAGAAATGCCTTATCCAGATAGCTCGCCCTTAACGATATTTGAACTCGGGACCTCTTGAACATGAGATGGACACGCTGTCACTAACGCTACAGAGGCGGCCATTTAAACATTTGAAAGAATAGGTTTTAGAAGTCAGTGGTAAAAGATATGTGCATGTAACATAAGATTTTGTGTATACTTCCATCGTTTTAAATTGGTTCATAGCTGTCATGAGCGTATATGGTTTGGGTAGAATGTATTGTTAAAACCTTACGGAAGGAGCACCATTACTGCAGTTTTGTGGTGCGGGTCATTTTTGTGCATCTTGGCAGTTCAACTCACTCCCCTGAAATAGGCAGAGAATGCAAGCCTTAAAATAAAGTTGCTCGCAGGTTTCTTGCACCATTTGTAACAGGAAAATAAAAGAAATAAATGTCTCACTGCTTTCAGAGTACAAACGGATATGATAAATTCTCCCGTTATTGCCTTTGTAAAGGGCATAATGTCTAGCCTGGGTACCTTTATAGTGTGCTCCTGACCTGGTTATTGTAAGTGTTGTCTCAACGCCCCCCCCCCCCTCCCGAGGGACTTAGCATATTACCAATATATACCGGTGCATAACAATAGAGCGCTGTTGTGTTAAGTCAGTATTATTGAGCTACTACCTGAATAAACTTAAAGGAGAACTAGAACAATAGATTCCCCTGCATGTCAGAAGCAATACAAACTCGGGAAAATATAAAACAAAGCTGGTTTCCAAGAAAATATATCAGCACAATTCTTTCCCAGAAGCGATGTTTTGAACAAAGTGTAGGGCTTCTATGGAGCACAAAGTGAAAATAAAGGTAGAGCTGTTATATTTACACAATGCTCTCTACGCAGTAAAGGAAAGAGGAAGGTTTAGATTGGATGTATGGAAATTAAGAGGTGAGAGAAGCCTGGTTTTCTAGGAAATATGTCCAGTGTTTGAGGAAATTGAAGTTTAAATTCATATAACATTATAGTTTAACAAGTAACTGCCACTTAAATCACTCCGTCTATGGATTTTGTCAACATCCAAGAGGGATTAATTGGCCCCCCTCTACTTGCATTTTCTTCAGCTATTGAGCTATGAACAGTCTTAAAAATAAAGTGATTTGGTCAAGTAGCATGACATTTAAATAATCAAAATAAGTTTATAGTCCAGTTTGGCTAAATGACAGGAAGTTATACCAAACTCACTTTATCTGTCACTAGAATCCTTAGCCCAGTGCTAATTTACAGTCACTTCCTCTTTTTACAAATACACAGTCACTTTAATGTTCCTTTATGCCTATGTTGCACTCGCCAAATTTTGCTGCTCGAAACATCTCGACGTTCACTGCTCGCAGACCAATACCCACTTTTACACGCTCTGCTTGCCAACCCTAAAAACTTTCAACAAAATTTGCTGTTCTGGCTAGCTGGCTCGTTCACAACTCCAGTCATCACTGGTCAGCTCATAAGTACTGGCTTTTGCATCTCCTTTTAATCTACCGGTCAGAGAAGAAATGTTATAGAAACAGAAATCTCTAACAGAAGTAATGGAATATTTAGAAGTCGAAACTTATAAACCTTCCTCAATCGAATGGCCTGGAACAGCAAGCGAGGTGCCCACCTCGGTAGCGTAGATGATAGCGTGTCTGTCTCAGGTTCAAGAGGTCCCGAGTTTGAATCTCGGTTGGGATGAGTTACCTGGATAAGATTTTCCCGGGGTTTTCCCTTATCCTGAAAGACGAATGTCAGGTAGCTCTAAGCTCCATGGACCCCGGACTCATTTGAGCACCATTTCACCCATTTCATTCATCGTCCGAATTTACTCAACGTTGGAGAACGTAAATTACAACAAAAATCAAGCGCGGTACAACAGATAGGCACGTACTTCCTAATCGTGACGTCGCCAGTGTTCTTGAATGTTCCATGTTTTTGTTCCTCTCGCGGCAAATAAGGAAAACGGTGGAATGGGGTGATTCGCACATATACCGGCGTCGTCCTTAGTCTATATGGCGATGTAAACAAAGCGGAAAAATATGTTACTCTGCGGCGACTGTGTTTGGAGGGAATATTCGCTTTATTTTACTCTCACCTAACTTGTGCGCTGTCATCAGTTAGTTTTATTACTACTGTAATTAATATAAAACCTTCTTCTTCACTCCATGGTTTGGGCATATCGCCCGTTCCGGCTTCATTGATCTCTCCAGCGTTTCCTGGGTCGTCATCTGTCTCTTCTTCCTTTTGGATTATAGTTTAATACTGCATTTGGATATCTTCCATCCTCTATTCTTAATGTATGTTCATGTCACTGTTGCCTTCGTTCTGATGTTTTGTCATGGATTAGTTCGATTTCTAATTCCTTTTTAATATCCTCATTTCTTATTTTGTCGAACATTGTACAACATTTAACACTTCTTAAAAAGTTCATTTCTGCAGTTTCTATTTTATTTAAATCCTTTTGTGTTGGCACCCAGGTTTCGCTTCCATATAGTAAAGTTGGAATAGCCATTACCTTATACATTTTCATTTTTGTATCCTTTCTCTCTCTGTTTTTAAAAGTTCTTTGGATTGTCCCACATATTGCTCGGAATTTGTTTACTTTTTCTTCTATATTAGCATTGTTTCTAAAACTTATGTTACATCCTAAATATTTAAAGCTTGATATTTGTTCTAAAATCTTATTTCCTAAAACAATTTTTGATCTGACATTATAATTTCCTTTGAAAGCCATAATTTTTGTTTTTCCTTCAGATATTTTAAAATTATACTTTTGTACTATATTATTCAGAATATACATTGATTTTTGCAGTTGATTTTCATTCCGATTAATCAATATTTGGCCATCCGCAAACAGCAGGGTATTAATATAAATATAAAAATTAATATAATAATAAATATAAAATAATATAATATTAATTAATATAAATATAATTCTCAACGGCCAAAGAGGCGGAAGAGATATCTAAATATCTAAATACCCCAGGTAGGTGAGAGTCGTGAGTTATGGAAAACAATTCATCTATGAGAGGAAACTCCAAAGTAAAACCGGACCCAACAGGAATGGTGGTTGAGTGTTGGACCGGTAGTCCAACATTCTAAAAGTTCTATTACTCAAAAGCTTCATAGATATCAGTCGGGTGGATGTCTTGGAAGACGACCCACGCATGGTAATAATAGGACACGATCTGGAATAAAGGATACACTGAGACTAGCCAACTGGAATGTGAGAGGTATCAATACAAAGGAACAGGTGTTAGAGGCAGAATTAATATAAAACCAATTTATATAAATCAAACACAAGTTCCACTAATTTACTGTCAGCAACCCCATATTTAGGAATTGAACTAGTTCAATGAGTTTGAGGAGGTTTTGCAGTAGATAGATCTCGCCAAAGTTTTGCTTTGCCGTTTTCGATGTCTGGCTAGCTTATGCCATAGCACTTTTACGTTCATATTAAATGCCAATATTTATGTACAGTGTAATATTTTTTTTTCCTTTTGTACGTTAAAAAAGTGACTGAACGCTTACAATAATTACTTAAATATTAGATTTCTTCACATAAACCCACCTCATTTATAAATTAAAAACTAAGCCATGGGTCTTTCTGCGGAATAACAGTGCTTAATAACTGCGTGTAGCCACTTTGGCAATGATTTAAAATTTTTACTAGTATGCAACAGAAAAAAGCGCACCAAATTGGAATCTGATAACGGGTTAATTCCTTAAACGACTTTCACCTCCGAATATTCCTTTGATAATTCCTGCGCCAGGACGATATATCTTCAAGCTCAACTATTATATTTTTTCAGTTTTTGTTTACAAATTCAATGTCGTGAAGAATGGTGTGAAAGCTCGGTTTTATAAAGCTAGGCAATTCGGGTTTATTGTTTATTGCTTGAAGCACTTTCGTAATTGTTGGTGGTTCGTTTCTTTCAAAGAAGCTATGCATCATGCACGACCAGCACTTTTAACAAATTCATCACATTCACCTCCCACAACTGGCTACTTTCTTTTTCCATTTTTCCTAGGACAGAAAGCTGGCCCATTTTCACAGCTTCGCTTCGTGAGGCATTCATACTTGGCGCTGAAATACTGGTTTATTCTGCTGACAAATTAAGACCTCCATTGCTAACTCGTATTTTCCACATAGCTTGAAAAATACGTTCAAATAATTTCTTTTTCACCACTTTTTAACGATTTTGCTTTGTGACGTTTACAAATTTACGAAAGCAACCATTTCATACAATTGATCTCTCACTTCCTCTCATTTAAACTGCGCAAGCCCAGCTTACACTCTGATTAGTGCCTGCACATTATGTTTGCATATACCAAATAAAATACTAATTAATTACTGTTTGACTGTTGCATTTGTAATAACGTGAAATTTTTTATACATTTTGCATTAAAGTCTTTAAAAATGATATGTTTTTCATCCGCAGAGAGATACAAGGCTAAACAGCCAATGATGTCGCACACGAACACGTGCTTTTGTTTATATCACCATATAAATTAAGGGCGGCTCCGGTGTAACTTCCTTGTAGTAGGCATTCGCTGCCGACGTGACAGTAACAAAATTAATACAACATGATTTACATTCTGATAAGTCAAAAGCCTATTCTAGTTCTTGTTTCAAACCATTGCTTTCGCACAAGCTGCACCTTGCTCCTTGCGTAGTCAAATACAACAGTCCACAAATCCAGTGTTATTTATTCTAATGCTGTGTGTAAGTTGTGTCCCTATTGCTGAACTGTACGAGGAAGTGATAAACGATGTAGTGAGAACGTAAAACAAGAGACAGGCTAGCGAAATTGTGGGAAATTCGCTCGCGACGCTCACTGCGGGAAAAAATCGGTTACGCCACTACCCTCCTTTAGATTGGATTTACCCCATTGTGAGCCCGCCTCGGTAGCGTGGTGGTAGCATGTCTGCCTCACGTTCAAGAGGTCCCGAGTTCGAATCTCGGTCAGGGTGAGTTAACTGGATAAGGTTTTTCCGGGATTTGCCCTTTTACTGATAGACTGATAGACGAATGTCGGGTAACTCTAATCTCTATGGACCCCGGACTCATTTGAGCATCATTTCACCCATTCCTTTCATCGTCCGATATGACTTAACGTTGGAGGGCGTAAATTACAAAAAAAAAGTGTGTTCTGCAACTGTTTCAACGGACGAAGGGATATCTGCTTACCTCAAATGGCCACCTGGTATAATAAATAATAGACATACACATTTTATCTTGGAAATTGTGTATGTATTTTCAAATTTACAAATTATGTGACCGATTTAAAACTGCTATTTATAACATAAATATTTATTCATTTTCTTAATTTACATCCTCCAACGTTAAGTCATATCGAACGATGAATGAAACGGGTCAAATGACGCTCAAATGTCCGAGGTCCATGCAGCTTAGAGTTACCCGACATTCGTTTATCAGGATAAGGGAAATCCCCGAAAAAATCTTATCCAGGTAACTCACCCTAACCAAGATTCGAACTAGGGACCTCTTGAACGTGAGGCCGACCCGCTACCATCTACGCTACTGAGGCGGGCGATTTATTCATTGTGAAGTACCTACGTGTTCATTGACCATATCTTCATGCATATCTTCATGATATGCTTTTATGGCTACAGAATTATCAGTACAGTGCACTGCAATATATTATCTAAACACCTTAAACGTAAATATCCTGCAGTTTTCACTTAATTTCTGTAGCAGGAGAAGGTGCGATTAAGATGTGGTGAAAGCAGAGTGTGAATACTTGTGCAATTGATGTATATGATAATTTTAAACACTTAATTTGTATGTCTACGAATTTTGTGGCAGGACCCAATTTTCTCCTATAAACAACTTATGGTACTCTAGAACACAGTTCACCTCAAGACTCTCCCAAGCTTTGCTCTCTGGATATAAGATATATTTGTTTTACATTATACTACTTTGCGATCCCCGACTCAATGATGGCTTCAGTGTGAAGCCTCGTGCCAGACAACTGAATTGTACGAGCAATTTTCAATCTTGCCCTATCCAAAACTATGCAGCAGTCAGTGTGCACCGTCAGATTATTCGGGCAAAGAAATTATCGTCATTTGCACGTAAGCTCAGTAATTTAAAAAATCAAAGTCCAATAAAAGCAGTTAGTGTCTCTATTTTATTTACAATAGAACTTCATACTGTAAAGCAGTTGAATTGGTATTTCTCGTTTCGTTAAAGTATTTAAAGAGCAACAAATATAACAGAACTCATTTCTTTTCGATATATAAAACAGTGATAGTCAAACGCATTTCTCTCGAAACTTGCTGCAAGTAAATAGTGATTGAGTCTCGTTAAATCGTTTTAATGTGCAGAAATAGCAAACCGTAGTAAAGTATGGTGCTGTTTGGAATTTTCATATTTTAGTTATATAATATTACGAGGGCTGTTCAATAAAGAATGGTCATAATGTGTACGGTCATAATTTTTCCCACGAACATTCAATCTTATTATATTCTGTTAGCTTAATGTGAAACAAATACGCCGTAGTAGTTTCATTGTTGGTACTCCTGGTTCCCGCCTGTGAGAACCAGGCCAGTTCAGACATGTTCAGTATCGCCTACCGCTGCAATGGAGGTAACACGCAGTTAAAGTTGATGTTAGAAGAAGATCCGGAGTTTCTTTCAAACGTAATCACTGCTGATGAAACTTGGCTATATCATTTTGATCCTGAGAGGAAACAGCAAGGCTCAGTGCGGATACCTCCTTCATCACCAACCCACAAAAAAACAAAAGTGGTTGCTTCTGCTGGGAAAATTATAGTCATCCCATTCTTTGATATTCATGGAATGGTTTATCAGCATGTTGTACCTGCACACACATCAGTAACTGGATAATACTACAGGAATGTTTTGAAAATATTGCAAGTCTATATCAGGCGCAAAAGACCACATTTCCATGAATCAGGCTGTATGCTGCACCACGATAATGTTCGGCTGCATATTGTCAATGTTATTGCTGAATATCTTGCAAAAATCAACGTGAAATGCATCCCTCACCCTCCCTATAGTCTGGATTTAGCCCCATGTGACCTTTTTATATTCCCTAACTTGAATAAACGCCTTTGTGGGAGGCATTATCCACCATCAGAAGCAGTGGTGACAGCTACGAGGCGGTTTTGAAAGATCTCTCAAAAAATGGTTTCCAGAATGTCTTTGAAGACTGGCAGAAACGCTGGGGTAAGTGCATCGCATTCAGGGGAGACTATTTTGACTATTTGAAAAAAGTTGTGATCATTCTTTATTGAACAACCCTCGTACTTTACCCACTACTTAACTATAAGTTATTTAGATGGTAAAATTGATATTATAGTTTCGGTGATCTTTAACAGCTGTGGTTCTTAGCGACCCATTCTATATTGGCGTCAAACCAGCTTAATTTCGTTCACAGACCACTTTTACCTACTATAGGAGACACTATCCTCACTTCCCTTCCGAAAGAAAGGGAAAACAATCCATCGAATTCCATTGGGTTTGAACTTGCGATCTCAGGAACCAGAGGGTAAATAGCGTGCCCCTAGAGCACGGACTACGACGTCGGTGTGATTGCAGAATATGCTGGCACAGTTACGTCTGTAGAAGTTATAAAAACATAAATGACGAATACATTTTTTAGTTTTGTATACGGTTCTAATAAACCTCTATGAAATGTGTTGTAACGGACAGAATATTTTCTTTGAGTGTTTCGTTTTATGTTTATATTTCCTTACACAAGCATTCAGCACGTAATTACAGCTCGTAAGTTGCATGTAAAAGAAACACTTCTGTTAATGTTAGAAATATTTATTATATGAAAATATGGAAGTAATATTTCCCAAAGTAAGCTGCGTTTATTTTAGTTCAAAACGAAAGGAGAGCAATAACCAAAAGAGGAGTAACAACTCTGATAATTCTGCTGGTGTGATATATCTGTTTACTGTACTCTTCCATTGTTTACCCAAGAGGATGGAAAACGTGCTCCACTCGAAACAAACAATCTGAGGCATGTTTAATCATCACCATGTGAAACTGCACACAGAAATAGATTTAGTTGTTTGTTTATTGTTAAATGTGGTACATTATATTTGCTTCGATATAATTGAATATTTATCCTTTGGGAGGGCTGTTTAGTTTGCTAATTATTTTCAATGAACTGAAATGCAATGCGCGTGTTTAGGTGTGAGCGAGCACAGGAAAAGAGCAGTCTTTTTTACCCCCTTCCTTCCATCTATCCCTCTCACCAGATATAGGGGAAATACTACAATGAGAATGGTAAGTATTCCTACACTTGCAGAACCTTCCATGACGGTCGAAATTTTAAAAACTGTTAAAGGATATAGCGGCATTTATTGCATTGCCAGATGGCAGCTTCAATACAGTTGTATTTATTAAAAATACGAGGGCTGTTCAATAAAGATTGATCATAATTTTTTACGGTAGTAATTTTTCGCACTAAAATTCAATCTTGTTATATTCTGTTAGCTTAATGTAAAACAAACACGTCGTAGTAGTTTCATTGTTGGTACTCCTGGTTCCCGCTTGTGAGAACCAGGCAAGTTCAGACATGTTCAGTATCGCCTACCGCTACAATGGAGGTAACATACAGTTAAAGTTGATGTTTCAGGAACATTCGGATTTTCTTTCAAACGTAATCACTGCTAATGAAACTTGGCTACATCATTTTGATCCTGAGAGCAAACAGCAAGGCTCAGTGTGGAAGTCTCCTTCATCACTAACCCCCAAAAAGCAAAAGTTGTTGTTTCGGCTGGGAAAGTTATGGTCATCTCATTGTTTGATATTCATGGAATGGTTTATCAGCATATTGTACCTGCACACACATCAGTAATTGGACAATACTATAGGGATGTCCTAAAAACATTGCAAGTCCATATCAGGCGCAAAATACCACATTTCCATGAAGCTGGCTGGATGCTGCACCACGATAATGCGCGGCCGCATATTGCCAATGTTGCTGAATATCTTCCAAACATCAACGTGAAATGCATCCCTCATCCTCCCTATAGTCCGGATTTAGCCCCATGTGACCTTTTTGTATTCCCTAACTTGAATAAATGCCTTCGTGAGAGGCGATTTTGAAGGATATCTCAAAAATGGTTCCCAGCATATCTTTGAAGACTGGCAGAAACGCTCGGAGAAGTGCGTCGCATTCAGGGGAGACTATTTTGAGAAGGACCAGTAAAATTATGGGAATGAGCAAAAGTACGTTGTCCAAAAAGAATTGTGATCATTCTTTATTGAACAGCCCTCGTATATGTTTGTAAATAAGTTATAAGCAAGCTGTCACTTCTATGAAAACAAAGCTCGTTTGTGACTTTTTTCAAGCACAAAAAGTAGCCACAATTGACAGTTGCAATAAAAACAGCGGTTACATCACATGCTACCCATTCTTTCTGGTAGCTTGCATTTGTTTTTCTCACAGCAAGCGACATGCATGCACCAATTGATATCGAGCGCAGTAGTTTTGGGAAGCGAAGTAAATTGGGCCCAAGAAGGAATGAAAGGACTATTGAAGAGAGAAAAAAAAATTATTCCGAAAACCCTCTCCGAGATGTCGCAGACAATAAGTAGATCGCGGTCAATCATACAGGACATAACTGATAGGGCAGTAGCCAGGAAGTCTGTCCTAAACAAACCTAAAATCATCACTGCCAAAGATGAGTGTAGTATTCTTCTCAGCATTATATTCAGCATATTCCTCTTATATTCTCATATATTCCTCATATATCCTCAGCATATTCCTCTCAGCATTCTCACAATAACCAAAGATGCAGTGGAAGGGTACCAAAGAATAATTTCTATGTTGGTTCACAAAACAGAAGAAACGCATAGTATTAATTTGAAAGTGCCGTGTAAACATTGTGGACTTCTGGGTAAAAGTGAGAGCCTGTTTAAAGTGTCTGCTCCGGATTTCAGCTGCTAAGTATAGACAAAAATAATGCGAAACTTGATCATAATTTCCACAGTGAAACATGTTGAGGGATCTGACCTAGTTTGGAATTCCATCAGCATGTCAGGTGTCGGTAATCTTCATATTATCGATAAAATAATGGATCACAGTAAGTATATGGACATTCTGAAGCAAGAGTTGTGTACTAGTGTGCAGAAAATGGGCCTCCAAGAAGACTGGATGTTTATGGCCCAAAGCATACTGCACTTAATCTGCGACTACGTTGTTACATAACGTCCCCAAGCAGCTTCATATCCCTCCCCAGTCGCCAGATATTAACCCTATTGAGCACGTGTGGAGCATTCTGGGCAAACCCATAAAGAAAATGGCAATTTTCAACAAAGAAACCCTGAAAACAGCTGTTGAAGAACGGAACAAAGTACCAAACACAGAGATTAAAGAATTTTTCCTTTCATTACTAATAAGGTTAGAGGTTATAATTGAAGCTAAAGACACCCGATGAAATGCTAAATGCCAACATTTTTGTAATAATGTGTACTAATTTTGAAGTGTACGATTACTTTTTTTGCCTCATAAATCGACAATTTAGTTGTTTTATTTTCATAAAAGTGACATTTTGTTTATAAATTATTTTTGTTTTCTTATAGTAGATCAAATGTTTTTGAAGCTGCCGTCTGTCAGTCCAATGAATGTTGCTACTCCCTTTAAATATTTTTCAGGATATCGATCTATTTTACAGATTCAGTGGTCTGCGAATACTTTCTGCTCTCATTGTAGTTAAAGTTCTTAATAATTTCAAATAGCTATTTTACATTAAACCGAAATACTGCCATCTTTACATTGGGAATTAGTTCCAAGCCATCAGTAAATAATATTTTGTGACATTTTGCGCCGGGAAATGATCTCTAACAGTGATTCAATAAGTACCAATGTTAGGAATGAAAACTTCTTTTTTTTCAAATACTCATTATTTACTTCTCACATAATCCGCTTTCAGGTAAATAGGAGGGCTGTTCAATAAATAATTATCATTTTTTGACAACGTCTCTTTACTCATGCTCATAATTTTGATGGTTCTTCTCAAAATAGTCTCCGCTGAATGCGATGCACTTGTCCCAGCGTTTCTGCCAGTCTTCAAAGACATGCTGGAAACGATTTTTGAGAGATCCTTCAAAATCACCTCCGCAGCCTTCACCACTGCTTGTGATGATGGATAATGTCTCCTACGAAGGCGTTTCTTCAAGTTATGGAATAGAAAAGAGTCACCTGGGGCTAAATCCTGACTATAGGGAAGGTGAGGAAGGCACTTCACGTTGATTTTTGCAAGATATTCAGCAACAACATGGGCAATATATGGCCGGGCATTATCGTGGTGCAACATCGAGCCTGCTTCACGGTAATGTGGCACCCAGTGAAATGTTCAGTGTTTCAGAAAGTGATCTTAAGGTAATTCATCGATCCTCTCTCACAATGTCAGCAGCAGTGTTGATGTTTTTTTTTTTTTTTTCGTAAGAGCAGTAACTGGAGCACCGGGTCCACCTTCTTTTGAAATTGATTGTCTCCCCTCCTTAAACATTTTAAACCACCTTCGAGCTGTGCTGTAGGGAAGAACAGACTCTCCATAGGCCTCCCTCAACTGAAGATTTGTTGAGACGAAAGCAGAATTTGAAAGCCGCATATTGTTCCTCGCGTGTTACCTCCAATGCAGCGGAAGGCGGTACTGAGCATGTCTGAACTAGCCTGGTTCTCACAGTAGGGAACCAGGAGTACCAACAATGAAACTACTACGGCGTGTTTGTTTCACATTAAGCTAACAGAATATAATAAAATTGAATGTTAGTGCGAAAAAGTATGACCCTTAAAAAATTATGATCAGCCCTCGTATCTAAACTTAATACAAAATTCCTGAAATTTTATCCCCTCAAAAATAGGCATATCCAAACTCCGTATAATACGCTTTTGTCTCGACGATGATCCCCTCATGATTTTGTTCCTGCAAGTCATTGTTTCTATTTGGGAAGAAAAGGAAATCGCAGGGAGCCAGGTTGGGTGAATATGTGGCTAGGGTTGCGGCAATAATTCATAATGTAATTCATATAAATTGGTGGCGTCAACACTAAACGAATGTGCTGTTGATTGTAACTATAAAACAGGACTTTCGTCTTCGCCAAATGGGGCTGTGTCGAATCGGACCAATAACTCCTCCTGTTTTGCCCAGTGATCGTTTTCCCCTTTTTTCCAAAAAGTCAATGAGTATGATAACCTTCGCATTCCGAAAATCGTCACCGTCATTTTTCCAGGCATTCAGATCTTTGCCTTCTTTGGAGCTGACTCACAGAAAGCATCCATTGCCTTGACTATTGCTTGGTTTCTAAAGGATTATAATTAATCCAGGTCTAATCAAGGTTACAACTCGATGCAAATAGTGTTAGGAATTTCGTTTCAATAGCACCAAGCACAGTTTCGAAGTTTAAATCCGCAGCTCTCTGTTATCCATTGTGGGCAAACGTGGCACCCATCGGGCTGACGAAATTTCCATCTCTGACTTATGCAAAGTATGAAATTCCATCACATTGGACACAGCTGTAGCCTCTGTCACATCGTGACGATCAGCGATAACCATATCGTGTAGTTTTCCAATCACTTCCTCGGTTACCAAATCTTCCTGTCCTCCTGGTCCCTCCCCATCAAAACGAATGCTTGACCACACCTAAAATAATTGAACCGGTATCTAGCTGTTGTCGTAGATGGTGAAATGCCACCATAAACATTTTTCATCTTCCCGCAAGTGTTTTCATCCAAAAAAAAAATGTGAATCATTGAACTATACTGCACTTTTCACATTTTAGATGCCGAAAAAGCGTTGAACTTGTAACTGAACTACCTGCCAAATACAAATTAACCTATCAATCAGTACCAAAATTGTGTTGGCGACATGCAAAAAAATAATAGTACACGAGGTAACATCAACTTACCTTAGTCACACCATCTATTTTGGAACAGGGTACTTACTGAACCACCCTTGTAATTCTCAAGTGTTTTAGAAGTTGCTATTATATATTTATTATTGCGGAATTGATTGTATAAACAATTACATAATATGAAACTCATATAATCATTAACATAATTACAAATAAAAGTCCATATGTATTTTACGTCCTACAACGTTGTCATATCGGATGATGAATGGAATGGGTGAAATGATGCTCAAATGAGCCCGGGGACCATAAATCTTAGTTACCTGACATTCGTCTTTCAGGATAGGGGAAAACCCCGGCAAAACCTTATCCAGGTAACTCACCCTGACCGAGATTCGAACTCGGGACCTCTTGAACGTGAGACAGACATGCTACCACCACGATACCGAGGCGGGTCAAGGCGTGTTCTAAACCAAGTATAATTTATTTTAAACGCACGGGTTTACATGCATTAAAGATATTACCTTGACACCAACCTAACAACTACATTTAAAATCAACTCCGGCCGTTCCTTTTTCTTTGGTTGCTCTCTTCGTAAGAAGGAGGTTCACCTCTCTGGATTTCCAAATTAGATGTTTATCGAGGGGCAATCAAACTCTGGCTCAGAGAGAGGGGGAGGGAGGGAAAGAGAGAGCTGAACCCTGCTGTGAGAGTGATAAAGTAGATAATATGAAATAATGCTGAAATGAATGAAACCTAAGATGTTAATTCATTGGAATGAATGAATCCTGTTATCTCCAGATAACCCGAAGAAAACCACCCAAAGTCTACCACAAATCCCTCATATAGTCCCCTGGGATCGAACCCGGACCGTTTAGATAAGAGGCAAGCGGTTTTGCCAGTCGGCCACGGTACCGAACATGTCTTTACCATAGGGTAAAGTTTAGAAGCAGTTGCTGGTATTGACGTCAACTGAACAGACAGAATGTCAGAAAATATAATATAGTGAACATAACGGAGGAAACATGTCACAACGTTAGTAGATATCAATAAGTTGCACTATCTGCAGGATGTTTCATAATTCCTACTACAATCTAAGATTTGTAGAGAAGACTAAGCGCGTCCTGAGATATATAGTTTAACTTCACTAGAGACAAGGAGCTCTTGCAAGTGGTTCCCCGTTGCACAGAGTGTAGCTGCGAAAATGTTTTGATACAAACGCCTCACCAAACCTGGTGCGTACTGAATAATTTCTGCTGTTGCCAGAACTCTTACAAGAAGACTCTCCTCCAGCTCTACAGGTGTCTCATAAATAAGGTTCTTCATGTGGCCCCAAGGGAAACTTTCGAGAGCAGTTACATATGGCGACCATGGTGGTCAAGGAAGTGAGTCACTTCGACCTATCCACTTTTCCCTAAAGTGTTGATTATCGCGGACAAGTGAAAAGTAAACTGTGAGTGAACCAGTAGAATTGCTTGTAAACAGATGACACACGATATATAAGGGGATTTTGTCTCGTTCTGCATTTCCCAGTTCGACTGAGAAACAACAAGAGACACGATATCAGGATAGCGTACGCTCATTCTGTGAAGTTATAAATTTTAAATCGAATCTATCTTCAAACTAGCATCGAAACAGTATGCATTCATAATCAATCCTCACCACAACCCTAGAACAGAAATTTTGAAACATCCTGTATACCGCGCGATAGCTAATTTGCATTGGCATAATCCGTGAGTTCTTAAGGGAGGATTATCTGTCCCACGCTGATGGCCCAGGAGAGGTTCGCGTCACGTCTCACGTTGTTAGATTTGAAGGTCCACTTACAGCTTGTGGTAATCCGCTAGTGTTCCCTTTGTTTATTCCTATACCAGTTATAGTTTTATTTATGCTGGGTTCAAGATAGGCATAGACTCAGGGATTCCCTGCTAAAGGTATATTGTTGACTATCAGGGCGGATAACAAACTGAGCGCTGGTAGAATATCACTTCCCTCAAAACTTAATAACTAGAACACTGAACGTAATAAGTCAAGAAACCCCTCACTTCACTATTACTATCCTTACGTGAAGAGCCTTTTCATCTTCTTTCTCCCTGGCGTAACATTTAAAGCGTCGCTTTGGGTTTTCAGTTAGACGATGGAGTCTTTTAAAGATTTATGCTTGACGCTCTTTACTGCTATGGTTCTTAGCGTCTCAATATGAATGGAAGGACCTCTTAATTTTGCTCAGAGCCTTTTATCTCGTTTAAGGCTCTTTTACATGCCGTAAATCAACGACACGGGATCACTGGCTTTACTTCCCTTCCGAAGTCATGCTAAGGATGTTTATATCCGACAAAAATCCTTCGTTCCTCTCCCTCCCCGGCGGGTTTGAACCCGTGACTTTAGGAACTAGAGGCTAGCATGTTACTATGTTACTGTTGGATCTTTACGACGATCCTTATTTCGCTTAATAAGTTTTCTGGGGTGATTTTTCATACATAAATGTCGATTTTCTCTGTAGTGGTAAATTACAAAAATACCTTCGGCCCATTGCCGCAATATTCATATGTTTATTCATCAGAGATACCTTCAACATCTCTTTGGGTTATTTTTAACTTGGGAGTTAAATGGTCGACGTCGTTGTGGCTCTTGGTCAGACCGTCACCTCTCACGAAAGCGATCTGGTTTCAAACGCAATTACAACTGTACAATTGTTTACTCAGAATTAACTGAAACTTCCTTTCAGCTTGTTATTTATAAAATTTGTCTCCCAAAACTTTCTACTTTCTTATAAAATATAAATTTCCCGCTTCTAATCGCATCCTTGGCTTACAGTCATTGTATCCAGTACATTGATAGACTTAACGTAATGTGACATTATTCTAAAATGGCAAGTATAAAAGCATGTCTTCTATTCTGAATTCGTTTCTGTTTGTTAAGATATAAAGGAATAAAACCTTTACGGCCTCTGATACTCTAAGAAAGACACTTTAGCTCGCAAATATTACTGTAAAATTGCAGGTTTTCTAACTTGGAGATACTTTTTCGACACAATACTTGGCTGTCACTGACAGTTTCCTTATTTTACGATACAAATACGTTACTATTATAATAACTCATTTTAATGCCCTTAATCACATTTTTACCTCAAGACTATAATAAGCAAGCCACACTTAAATACTTAATACATGATTATTTACATTATTCATAAAAGTGTGTGTTTTATTAGGCGTCATTTCGCATCTCATTTCATACAGGCATAACCTCAAAACGGTTACTGCGACAGTAGTGAAGGGAAACTACGTGGTCTGCGTTTTCAGAACGACAAATCATAAGTTTATCAGCAGAGAAGCAAGTTTAGCAGATAAGAAATATGACCAGATATTCATCAGGCTTTTATATTTAGTTCCATACAAGTATTTTAAGGATACTTGTTATTAACACGATTAGCTGAATGTTCACCACAGCGTAGTTATGGAATAAAATTATTTTTAAGTCTCACATATTAATTTTAAAAAATAAAAATAAAATCTCAAGTTAAAATGCATATTCTAGTCCTTGAAATACAGTGATAAAGCACATGTTCTGTTCTTTCTAACGTTTCACATATAATATTGTCACCGAGGCATTATTACGTTACTGCCGGTCGCGTGCGAAAGATAAAGACAGCTACACGAGCGCTGAACGCTTGCTGAGAGAGAGAAATGGGGAGAGAAAGAGACGGAGATAGACTGGAATTTCCCACTGCCATCCTGATTGTTACCGACCCTTCCACTAAATACTAGAAAAGGACTGGATATATAAAAGCAGGCAAAGAGTTTATTTGCGGGACAATTTCAGTTGTGCAGTGTGCGAGTTGTAGTGGACCTTTGAAGTGTACCGCAAGTGAATTCTTTCGTTTGTTTACGTGTGGTGAAGCAACGAGTGACTACTGTAACACATGTCATTATTAGAGCCTATAAGGGGTGTAAAAGTATGTTGAAACAAGACTTTTAATTCTATGAAACCACAAAGTCCCAATATCTTTGGAGAATCTTATTCCACAAAAATGATTAACCAGTTTTAATATATTTATTTGTACTAAGCTTCTTATAAATAACAAAATGTAAAGAGCATGGTCAAGTGTTCAGCCCAGGCTGTTAACTTGCCATATTCGTTATGTAACTTCTACTAGCTATACATTAATTTCCTTCAAAATTATACCTTATTTACTTCTCTTTTTAATGAGAAATTCCATTTCTTTTAACTTTATACAAAAATTCTCCAGCTTTCTGTTTACTAAACTGTTTAGTTAATGTGATCTTTCTATCCATTTTCAGCCATTTCTCATTTATACATTCTTTCCTCCATAACTCATTCGCTTCACATTCAAATATTTTGTGCTCCATATGCTCTTTTCTTCCGAATATTGGGCACTGAGTTTTGTTGAAAGCCTTTTCTCATCTCTTTCAATCTCCATATGCCCCTCTCTCAACCACGCTTACCCCTCTCTTTGCTTTTTTTATTTATATGTCAATATGTAGTTCTCCTTCCCATGTACGTTTTATTGTAATGTACGATACTAGTTATATTTTAGCTATTTTGTTAGAGGGACTAAAGGCCAACTCCATTACCTCCGATATAATTGCACTGTCGGAATAAGAGGGCCTGCAGAGTGAACCATGCTGGGCTTTAGAAAAACCAAACATTCACAAGTGAAATAGATAAAATAAAAATATTTAAAACAGTGGATCTTCACACTAAAACATTTTAAAACATTTGTCAAACATTAAAAGCACTTCAGCTCTAGTTACATTTTTAAATTTGATATAAGAGTCTCGAAAGATACCATCGCCGTATATTTTTATGTATTACTTTTTCTAATTTCTTAAGGGTTATAAATTATAGAAAATTACACGCAATTCCTTCAAATGATCAATGTATTTATATAAAATTCAATATATATATTCATTTTATTTCTTATGTAAATGTGTTCAATATATAATTCTTTTATTAAATTTCCTAGAGTTACTTTGAATAAAATCAAAACTTTCGACAATTTTCCATCTAAAGGATCGTATGGGGTGGGAGATTCTCTTGAAAATACTTTGTTTTTAGTTGTGTATTCTCGAACTCAGTTGAGCGCGCGGGAAACTTTTCTGTCTGCTATAGGTAGACGAAAGAGAGCCTAAGAACAGTTTTTAAAGGAAACATAAAAGTGAATGATAGTGGATAGAGAAAATCATGTAAATATAACACTTACACTTTCAAATAAAGAAAAGAGCAGCTGTTACATTCTCATCATAGTATTATCTACATGCAGATCGCAGTTTTATTTTCACCGAGAGCGGAGGAAGTTAAAGCTATATGGGGAAATGACTGATATTAATTACACAGCATTTAACGTTAAGCAAGATTGATCACCTTAGCAGGTGCACGTCCTTGCTCAGCAAATGGCACCATGCACAAAGAATTAGTGACGTGTGAATCTGGAGTTGGTTGTACCATCACTGTCGACCTATGACAAATAACAGTTGAGGTTACTTCTGCAGTTTGTTGAAGTTATTTTCCATGGGACACAAGCATGTCAGCAGTGATGCCTAACCTTACGGAAAAGAGAGGAGGGATTTTCCATCATTGTCCACGAAACTATGATTTTCTCATGGTGGTTGCAAACCACCACTCACTCGCAAGAGTGAGAGACTGAGAGTAGCAGTGAAGGAGTGAGAGTGAGAGATTGAGAGAGAGTGAGTGATAGAGTGAGTGAGGGATGGAGGTAGTGAGGGAGGGTGGGAGAGAGGGACAGAGTGAAGGGGAAATGCTTCGTCCACTATGTTAACTGAAAACGCAAACTGTAGGTGGAGTAAAGCGTCAGTATGACATAATTATTTCATAAGATAAGAGACTAGACTTTGCAGATCAATGTTCAGAATATTTTTTCTTTATAATTTAACTTATGTTTAAAATTTACATGTTCGATACATTTGTAAAAGGTAAAAATACAGAGACATTGAGGTCAGTCCCTGAGACAGAGCACCGTGCATGGGCAAACCGGCTCGTTTTGCTCCTACAACTACCCATAGGAGCGAGTGATGAGGGTAGGATCCTAAGGTAATCACATAGGAATAGCGGTATGTGAAGGCCTTAACGTTTCCATTCGAACACACCAAACGTAGCCCAAATCTGGAGTTGGTCGTACCATCACTGTCGACCTGTGACATATAACAGTAGACGTTGCTTCTGCAGTTTGTTGAAGTATTTTTCTCTAGGACACAAGCACGTCAGCAGTGATGGAAAGGAATGGAAAGTAGAAGACGGATTTACCACCATTGTCCACGGAACTATGATGTCCTCATGGTGGTCGCAAACCACCACTCGCTCGCAAGAGTGAGACACTGAGTGTGAGAATGAAGGAGTGAGAGATTGAGAGAGTGATTGTGAGAGTGAGTGAGTGAATGAGTGAGTGAGTGAGTGAATGAGTGAGTGAGTGAGTGAGAGTGAGTGAGTGAGTGAGTGAGTGAGTGAGTGAGTGAGAGTGAGTGAGTGAGTGAGTGAGTGAGTGAGTGAGTGAGTGAGTGAGTGAGTGAGTGAGTGAGTGAGTGAGTGAGTGAGTGAGTGAGTGAGTGAGTGAGTGAGTGAGTGAGTGAGTGAGTGAGTGAGTGAGTGAGTGAGTGAGTGAGTGAGTGAGTGAGTGAGTGAGTGAGTGAGTGAGTGAGTGAGTGAGTGAGTGAGTGAGTGAGTGAGTGAGTGAGTGAGTGAGTGAGTGAGTGAGTGAGTGAGTGAGTGAGTGAGTGAGTGAGTGAGTGAGTGAGTGAGTGAGTGAGTGAGTGAGTGAGTGAGTGAATGAGTGAGGGACGGACGGACAGACGGAGACAGTGAGGGAAGGTGGGATTGAGGGAGAGAGGGAGGGAGGGAAGGAGGGAGGGAGTGAGTGAGTGAAGAGGAAATGCTTCGTGCACTATGCTTAACTAAAAACGCAAAAGGTAGGTGGAGTAAAGCTTCAGTGTGACATCATTAGTTCATAAAATAAGGGACTGAGGTTCGCAAATCAATGTTCAGAATATATTTCCTTTACAATTAAATTTATATTTAGAATTTAGATGTTCTTCACTATACATTTGTAATTTGTGAAAGGTAAAGATACATAGACATTGTGGTCGGTCCCCGAGACAGAGCACCCTGCATGGGCAAACCGACTCGTTGTGCTCCTACAGTGACCCATAAGAGCAAGTGATGAGGCTAGGATCCTAAGGGAAATCACATGGGAATAACGGTATGTGAAGGTCCTAACGCACCAAACGTAGCCCAAACATGCACAGCAGGAAGAAACATCTTTAATTCCCCGCACCGCCCAGTCGCAACTCGCTGAATAGCGTTATCTGGGCTTATAACCCTACAAGATGACAGTGAAGGAAATAATGTGCATGAAAAAGGAGATTAGCAAAGTCCTAGTAAAATAGGATGCACGCATGACAAGAAGTTATCCAAAAGTAAACATGTGTTGCACGATCAGGCCATTGGCCCTTTATTTATTATTGAGCAGACTGTCATGTCTACTTAGACATGCTAGAACAGTACATTTTACCCCAACTAGACTAAATTAAAGAACAAAATACATTAACATTACTTCAACACGCCTCCACACTTTTCCCTCCAGTTCGAGACTCTCTCCATGCAAGATTCCCTGATCAGCGGATAGGTAGGGCCTTCTAGAAGACTTGGCTTGACACCCCTAAACCTTCTTATGGGAATACGTAAAAACATTGTGTACAGAAGTCGGAGTCAGTGTAGTGAAGGCAGAAGTCGAATGGTCTCCACAGAGGACGGATCAGCCCTGATGATACTAGGCACAATTCCTGGCGAAACGTCGGTTCACTCAAGAACTTTTAGAGAACGGCCCATAAGCCCGTAACACATTTATCTTCAAGACGCCGGCCGTGAAAGCCTCAGCTTATATATTGTGACTTTGTGGGTTCGTGAAATTAAAATTCCAATTGCACAAACTCAAAATGTTCTTTATTTCCACCAAATTACAGTTGAAACACTTGCCGATTTCATAGAATTACTTAGCGCACACAATTAAAATTCACCAGTTCGTCTGTCACAGGTCCATTGCACGCTCACAGTTACGTACATCTCCTTTGATACACGTACACCGTCTTCCAGTCCGTCCACTAACTGGGCGCTCCTCACGGCTGCTCACCAAGAACTGAGCTGACTCGCCAACTACAGGCCTTATATAGGGAAGAATGCCGTTTCTGGAAGTCTCGCAGGTCAGTGAATCATCCCGAAGGTACCGGGTGTCAGGAGAGGGGAAAGAGGCGGTACAGGGCCCGTACCGCTCTTCTAATCATCCCCCTCAGTTAGTGACACGAAACAAATGGGTAGGCGTGGCCTAAGTGCTTCCCGTCTGGCCCTACCCTACTGCTAGCTGGCCGTGCCTTCCGACAATTAGGTGACACTGCTCCCTCCTCAAAGCTGGTCGTCCCGAACTGCATCATCGTAGCGGGCCAGGCGATCCAGGTGTACCACCAACATCTTTCTACGAGGCACCTTCTGGATGCGGTAAACGACGTCGTTAATCCTCTTCAGCACCCGGTACGGTCCTTGCCATGGCTGCTGAAGATTCGGGCAGCGTCCCTTGGTCCGGGTAGGACGGTACAACCAGACCAGATCACCTTGCTGGAACCCTTGGCTGTTGGCTTTCCTGTCATATCGGGTCTTCATGCGGTCGCTCGCCTTCTGGATGTTCTGGCAAGCCATCTCGTGCATGTCGTTGAGATGGTCCACCAGGTTCTCCACATACTCGGTCGCTGGCTGTTTCGCTTCCAGAGGTCTTCCAAAAGTCAGGTCACAAGGGAGGCGTAACTCTCGGCCGAACATTAAGCTGGCTGTCGTCATCCCCGTGTGTCGTGTGTTGACGAGCGGTAGGCCAGCAAGAACAGTGGCACCTTGACGTCCCAGTCTCGCCGATGGCTGGCCACGACCTTCCTCAAGTGTTCCTCTAAGGTCTTGATGTACCTTTCGACCATGCCATCCGAGTGGGGATGTAGAGGTGTTGTGCGGGTCTTGTTAACCCCAAATCTTTCTAGTGCCTCCTTCATCAGGTTGGACTCAAAATTGGTGCCCTGGTCGCTGTGTAGCTCCAACGGCAGCCCATATCGGCAGAACACTTGCTCCACGAGGCAGTCTGTGATTGTCTTTGCCTCTTGGTTCGGGATTGCATACACCTCCAGCCACTTAGTGAAGTAGTCCACGACCACCATCAGGTACTTGTCGCCTCGGTCGGATATTGGGAATGGTCCAGCAATGTCAACGGCGATCCGTTCGAATGGTACTCCGACGTTGTACTGCTGCATGCAAACCCGGCTCCTAGTCTAGGGGCCGCGACTCGCCGCGCACACGTGACACTGACGGCACCATCTCTCAGTGTCTGCTCAAAGCCTCAGCCAGTAGTAGTTTGTCAATCGTTCGGTTCACTCCCAGGTCTCCTGAAGTACCGGCATGCACTTCCTCCAAGACTTCCGGGACCTTACTCCGGAGAAGTACCAACTGTTCTCGCTGCGTCTTCCCCTCGGATGATTCCCATACCCGGAACAGCACGCCCTCTCTGGTCTTCAACGAGTCCAATTGGGCCCAGTACAACTTGTAGGTGGCACTCCTCGGTGCAATGTCCTCCCAGGTTGGTCTCGTCCCTGCCTCCACTTCCCTCAAGAGTGGCCCCAAGTCTGCGTCCGCCAGCTGCTCCCTCCTCAGGCCTGCGCTATCCCGGCCATCCGCAGGCACTGCCGCGACTACTCGGACTGCTGCGGCACGCTCCTTCTCTTCCATTCTTGTGCACTTTACACTCTTCTGGACAGGGTCTTCGGGACATGGCGTCAGCGTTACCGCGGCTCTTACCTGTACGATGTTCCCAGGTGAAGTCGTTCTCCTGCAGTCTCTGGACCTAACGTGCTGTCTGGCTTTCCAGGTTCCTAAAGCTCAATAGCCAGGTTAGGGCGGAATGGTCAGTCCTCAGGTAGAATGGCTGACCGTACAGGTACTTGTGGAAGTGCTCCAATGTCTTTACTTCCGCCAGAAACTCTCGTCGGGTGACACAGTAGTTCTTCTCTGCCTTGGATAGCGTCTTGCTGTAGTAGGCTATCACCCGCTCATGGCCGTCCTGGATCTGCGATAGGACGCCTCCAATGCAATGGTCGCTGGCGTCGGTGTCCACAATGAGGGCGTCATCTGGTTGAGGAAAACCCAAAATTGGATCCCAAAAAATCCCTGGAAGCTGGCTTTTAACTGTGTAGCCTCCTCCTCTGTTGGCCATTTGTTGTGCTTGGCCACTGCGTCGAATTGGCGGCGGAAGACTTCGAAAGTTGACGCGCCGTCATATCTAGGAGTTTTGACGCGTGCAGATGTTGTGTCGCGTCCCGGCGCGTCGACCTTTAGATCCTTCAACCTCCTGCCGACGACGGCCTCCACCATGGCGTTCAGGCACTTGACGCTGCTGTCAGCCTTTCCTTCCAGGTCGTTAACGCGGCTCGCCAGGGCTTTGACGCGCTCACCGAGCTCCATGACGTCCTCCGCTACGTCGGCCAACTGCTCTTCAAATTTTGCGGCGAGGACCTCGTTTACCGCTTTAATTTCCATGGTCAATTGGGTTTTTATTTCCTTCAGTTCCGCTGCCAAGTTGTTATTTGTAGTCTCCAGCTTCACGGTCAGGCTGTTATTTGCCGCTTCTGTTTTTGCAGCGAGATTTTCATTGCCGTCTTCATTTCCTTCAACTCGGCGGTAAGGTTGTCGTTGGCCGCATTCATTTCTTCCATTTTGTGTAAAATCTTTTCCAATGCCGATTCCATGGTCGTTATCCCACTTCCTGACGCCAGTTGTGACTTTGTGGGTTCTTGAAATTAAAAGTCCAATAGCACAAACTCAAAATGTTCTTTATTTCCACCAAATTACAGTTGAAACACTTGCCGATTACATAGAATTACTTAGCGCACACAATTACAATTCACCAGTTCGTCTGTCACAGGTCCATTGCACGCTCACAGTTACGTACAAGTCCTCTGATGCACGTACACCGTCTTCCATTCCGTCCCCTCACTGGGCGCTCCTCACGGTTGCTCGCCAAGAACTGAGCTGACTCGCCAACTACAGGCCTTATATAGGGAAGATCGCCATTTCTAGAAGTCTCGCGGTTCAATGAATCATCCCGAAGGTTTCAGGGGAGGGGAAAGAAACGGTACAGGGTCCGTACCGCTCTTCTAATCATCCCCTACAGTTAGTGACACGAAACAAGTGGGTAGGCGTTAGCTGAATGCTTCCCGTCTGGCCCTACCCTGCTGCTAGCTGGCCGTGCCTTCCGACAATTAGGTGACAATATTATGTATAATAATCCGATGAGAAATCTGCAACACTTAAGGCCCGGGATTACCTATGCTGTTGCAACAATCAGCCCTGAGATGATCAAACCCTGTTGGGCGGAAATCAACTATTGGCTGAACGTTTTCCGAACAACATCAGAGCGCATATGTAACATGCTATAGTAAGAAAAAGAATTTTGAGATGGTCACTTTAACAAAAACAAAAAAGTACTCGTTTAATATTTAAATACTTCCTGAACTGTGACCTTTTGAAATTGCTGCAACCTTTTTCGATGACCCTGTATTGTGACAAAAATGACAGGAAGAAGTTGCACTAAACTCACTTTATATGTCACTGGTATCGTTATCCCAATACTAACTTACATCACTTTCACCTTTTACAAATACACAGACTAAGAACTGCAGTCCATGTAGGAATACTCGGATATAACGACGAATATTTCGAAAATGGCAAATACCAAGGAAAATATTGATATTAATTATATATTCTTCTGTTATAAAACTTCCTCGAAGTCTTAGAGCTTAGCGATAAATTAAAATTATGGAAAAGTCATTTAGAATTAAGAGGACGTCTTAGGTTATTTGCAGAAAAGTAAATAAACGTGATACATATAATATTTTAAGTTGAAGACTTAACAGAGGTCTGGATGACTCAGTTGATTAGGAGCTGATGTACTTAATTCAAATCCAACCCAGATCGATTCTTAAGAGCATCAATCCGTTTTATTCCTAGCATGTAGAGGAACTAAGGAGAGAAATTTCCCAGAAGAAATTGCAACACACTGGTGCGCTCTTAGGATCATGAAAATTGACACAAACAAAATATTTATACAGGGTGTTTCAAAACGACACCGAACGAATATATAGAAGTAGTTGCTCAGCTTCTATGTGACACATATAGAAAGTTTTTACCGCCAATAGAGCCACACGAAAAATGCTCCAGAATGAGTGTGGATTAGGCAGTGACAGGAACAACGACGCGTGTCTCGCGTTGTCGAAGTTCGCAGATATAGGTCACACGTCGTGCCGCGTGCTGTAATCTTTGTAAATATAACGGCATACTCCGTAGTTGCTTGCTACTATTAAGAACTTCTTTGGGTTATGAAACCGCAATAAAGAAGCTATTTCTTAATTATTGCTGATGAGTGTGTAACGTGTTCCAAAATCCGTTGTAGCAGTGCGTAAACAGAACAGAAAACATCAAAGAATTGTAGATAAATTAACCAAAACTAAATGCCTTATACAATGAGACGAGCATTTTATTTCACGTGTTTGATAATACTAAATAAAGCATTTTAACTGAAAAGGAAGCTGTTGATATTTACAGTAAGTGGTTGAGAGTATTGTACAATTAAGATCATAACAAAATGCTCTGAAGTTAAATAAATATTATCATTGATGTAACTATTTTTACAATTCATATTTTTAATGAAACTAAACTAAACTTGCGTTCATTGAACTCCCTTTAGCTCTTCCATCCATCAAAACCATATCCGTTATTTCACCGTTCGTATAGCGCTCCATATTGCTTGGATTTGCTAAGTACGCGCAAAATCCTCCCTGTTAGGGCGGAATGTGTAGTTTTACACTGAAGAGCAGCCTTGCAACTGTCCGAGTTATTAGTCGACTTTTTTCACAAGTAACTGCCCTTTGCCCCAATTCCTGAAAGGTAGGCTAGGGTCACTGACAAAGAGCAGCAGGTAATGTTTCTGTTTTCGTGGCCGGTGCCTCCCAATAACAACTTTTGAGGTTCGCTGCCTAATCACAAAATCATGTAATATTTAATGCTGCATAAAATTATACCTAACAGAATTTCGAAGCTGCGAAACCGAAATTCGAACTAGTTAAGCTATTAACTACGCAACGGCTATAATCGTTCGGTGTCGTTTTGAAACAACCTGTATAGTTATTTACACATAGTTACAGTTTTCTGTAATGTTATTCATGATTATTACTCATCTTAGTCCTTTCAAACCAATACACCTGTATATCTTATTTGTGTAATTCTTCTCGCAACAATTAAACCTGAAGTATTTTAATCAAAATCGTTAGAATATTCTTTAAAAAATAAAATAAACGTTTGTTCATGTATGAGTAAATAATGCTGGGCAACAAAAAATTATTTTTGAATGTTTCGAGCACTTCATGAGGCAATTCCTACTAATTTTGGGTTGAGAAAAACAAATATGACAATAAAATTTTTTATTAGCTCTAGGTTCTATGATATACACAAGGTGGAAGTGTTACATGTTAACGGATTGAGAGAAAAGGATACATGCTAACAACAATGAAAGTGCATTTGATTTTTTTAAAACTGGTAATTACGTGCTAAGAGTTCTAAATTGCTGGAAAAATACTTCGCAGATTAGTTATGTCTGAAGAGAATCATGTGGTGGCCTATTGACTTCGTCGTCTTTTAGCTTGCCTCTTGTGACGGAGTTCCGCAGAATCCCTATACAAAGACCAACAGTAATTTGCAGGCATTACTTCATTCCAACGGCCCTGATATCTGTGTTCTATAACACAAATGTCCTGATGGAATCTCTCCGAATGTTCATCACTAACAGCTCCACAACTAGGAGGGGAAAAGTCTAGGTGGAAGTGGAGAAAAGGGACATGTTGCATCCAAGGTTCCGGTATTTTTGCAGGAGCACTGTCACCAAATGCTTGTAGTTGTCATCTTTTTACTGCCTAAAAATCGATGAACAACACGCTTGAAGGCTTCCCAATCTTCCTTTTCTTCCCCCTCCATAATTTGGTCAAATGCAGGATCCTTTATAAGTTCTTTTATTTGTGGTCCGACAAAAATGCCTTCCTTTACTTTTGCAGCACTTAATTTCCAAAATTTCTCTCTGAAATTTTTTTTTATTTGACAGGTGTCCCAACTCCTTAAAAAATTCCACCAAATTTAACATCTTCACTCTAAAAAATTTAATATCACTTTATCTTCATAACAAGAGCTAATCTATCATTTTATGGTGATTTTTGAATTCAGCAGATGGAAATACATGTAAATTCACTATCTTTTAGCCCGAAACGTTTTTATTGTTGCCCAGTGTAATTTGTGATGGCAGATTTTTCTTGAATGTCTTCTATATAAATTTTATATTTGTATGACTTATTTCTTTGACATAATTCAAAACGTACATTTTCAATTCTTTACACATATTTTGGCCTTATACACAACAGATATACACCCATGCCCGAGGTGGGACTGGAACCCACGACGGAACGCTAGACACATACGCTCTAACGACCATGGCTACGAGGGCCGGCTGCATTTTCAATGAAATGTTGATACGTTGTTCTTTGGACAGAGTCGTATATATATCGTATATATTTTGAATCATATCACCTTTAGTACATCTTTTTTAAAAAGATCTTTTACTTTTAATCAAATCTATGGCAGAATCAACAGTAATGTAAAAGAGTAAGATCGACAATGGATTTTGCTAAGACTATGACAACTTGGCAACATTTTTCGAGTGGAAACTTTCCATAGTTCTGTTGGTGCCTTTGAACCCTTTGAAAAATTCATACAGTAGTAACAGGGAGGGTAAACTTAAGAGCATTAAGAAAGAGCGGGGAACTTAATAGGCCATAAAACTGGCTCCCAAATGAAGCAGCTCTTAATTCCACAAAAGGTTCGTTGGGTGCTAGTATTAAACACCTGCATTTTTCCCAGCAGTATTTTAACGCTGCAGAGTAACTTATATAGGAGTTGCACATGATTCTTTAAAATACGTCTTTACTTCTCTGCCACTACCCATAGTGCATACGTGCGTGTATGTGAGATACAACGGTACCACTGTAAAGGGAAAAAAGATTATATGTGAAACTGCGAGCGTAGGGATTGGAGAAACTTCTATATCCACAACTCTCGCAGGCCTAGAAAATATGTTATTCTTTTCCTTTCTAACGATTACATGTTGAGAAAATGCTATGTTTAAGGTACCGTTTCGATATATTTCCATGGTTAATACGAGTAAAATGTCTCTTAAATTCTCTGCGAATATATTACATGGATATGTTATGGATATGCGAGATTTTTAGTTAATACACCAAGTTACGTGAATGTATCTGGTTACCTTTTAAAATACAAAGGAGAGAGGGAGGTTTTTATGGTTTTGTGAGCAAACTCAAAATGTTATAGATATTCACCATTGATATAATAAACCATTAAATCCTATGTCTTTATGTGGTAACATAATATATTACAGACTGGATGTACTGCGCTAATTGGTATACACTGTTGTGATAGCCCACAGCTTTCACCTGTGTTTGTGTAGGTATTGTGACTTTGTGGGTTCGTAGAATTAAAATTCCAATTTGCCGAAATTCTAAATTTTCTTTTTTGCGTAGAAACACACTTCGTAACAGCAGAATTACATCACATATCACAGTCTACAACACCACGGTCGATGACAATAACAAACAGCGATCTGTTTACAACTCTCCTGCTACAACACTTCACAGCTGTTTACTGCTTACCTCTCCCGCAACTGTTTTACAACTGTCCGCTGGCGTGTCACAATCCGCTATATATCTCATTCATAAATTCGAGAGATCTCTGGGACAAACAAGAAAACACTATTCTCTGTCAATCCAGATAACACTAGAACCTTCCAAACGTGAAACCCTATCTGTGCCGACAAGTCCTTTATCTCAGCTATCTTTATTTGTCGGCTCTTTGTGTACACTATCCGACTGTTATCTTTATCAGTTTCTTTGTGTAAACAAGCCGGGTTTACGCTCCGCGCGAACCTTTTATGTGCGTTGCCGGGACAGTATCCATCACCACAATCTATCACCATCTGAGCTGCAACAAAATGCATAGCGTGCGGATTTGAAATCTGGCTGTACGATCTGCGTTCAAGTTATAACACCTTTTTTCATAACTGGGGCCAGATAGGAACATTATCATCATCATCATCATCATCTTCTTCTTCTTCTTCTTCTTCTTCTTCAAGGATTGGGCCCTGTGACCCGTTCCATTCTCTTGAAGAGCCTACTGATCCTTCCAGCGTAGACCTGGACGTCCCACATCTCTCTTTCCCTTCGGCATATAATCTAAAACTTTTCTTGGAAGTCGTTGCGCGTCCATGCTTAATATATGATTTTTCCTTTCATTTTTGTTAGTTATTCTTTTACTGTTTAGATTAAAAGTCCCAGGCTCTTCTCTTACTTTTTCGTTTCTTACGTGGTCTGTTCTTTTATAACCTGCCACGCTTCTCAAAAATCTCATCTCTGCTGATTCTAGCTGTTTGCGTTGGTTCTTTGAGAGTGTCCATATTTCGGAACCGTATGTTAACGTTGGGACTGCCATTATCTTATAAAATTTCATCTGTGTTTCCTTTCGTGTTTTGCTGTTCAGCGTTCTTATTATAGTCCCACACATTTGATTGAATCTGTTTAATTTCAGCTCCATATCCTTGTTGTTATTTGCTTCTGTGTAGCCTAGATAGTTAAAACTATTAACCTGTTATATTATTTTATTGTTTATAACTATTTTTGCTCTTATGTTGTTCTTTCCTCTAAAATCCATTACTTTAGTGTTGTAGTAGCCATTTTGGTGTGACACCTCTTGAAATTCATCGCCATTTGAGTGAGGAATGTGATGATGGTATCATGGATGTGTCTAATGTGCGTTCCTGGGTGCGACAGTTCATCGCATGACAACAAACCAAGACAGTTGCAGATATCGCCTGCAAAATTGGCATTTCCGTGGGATCTCTGTACACAATCCTGCATAATCTGAAAATGCTCAATCGGTGATCCTCCAAAACAACGTTCTCCATTCGCTGGATCATGTCGTCAGACCGGGTGGTGCAAGGCCATGACCGTCTTGGTTTGTTATCACACGATGTTCTGCCTTCTTAAAACTGTCGCACCCAGGAACGTACATTAGACACATCCATGGTACCATCAGCACATGCCTCACTCAACTGGCGATGAATTTCAATAGGTGCTACACCACGGAAATGGAGAAACGAATGATCACACGCTGTTCTTGCAATGAAAAGGTCCCTATTTGAAGTATCAAAAACCAATTCTAACTCTCGTCGCTGCCACTAGGGTTCCATGCGCTGTACTGTGCTGCCATCTCTATCACGCATTCACAAAGAGTCCACGTGTATTATAAAAGAAACCAGAAGTTCTTATCTGGTCCCATTCCTGAAAAATAAGAGGTTTTATAACTTGAACGCACCTCTTACAATTAGTGACCTCAGTATCTGCAGTAACATTCAATATTAGACTATATAAATTGTAAAGCCAACTCTCTCTCTCTCTTCCATATAAATTACCTAATTCACGTTGTGATTGCGGGATACACTTATAGAATCCTTCCTTTTTTCCCCTTTATATATTCCATGTTATGAAGCGCAAAATATGAACCAGAAAGTTGCGTACCATCAGAAAGTTGGGTTCTTTGTATTAACGTATGTTTATTGTGAAACAGGAAATAATTCCAGCATATGTGACAAAAGAAATCATACAATTAAAGTAGATAATTTTTGTGCATTTATTATAATAACATTTTACGCATTCTAAATTTCAAGTCATCTCAAAATTATTACGTTTTGCTGGACAAGAGAGTTAAGGTATTTCAATTTCAAGAAGTTGGTTAACTGTTGTGGTGCTGATGGTTTTGTAATACAGCCGTTGTGCTTTACCTGCTCCTGGCAATATATAAAAAGGTGTCTAATAGCTTTAGCTCTCCTTGCTAAATTAATTAAATGATTAATTAATTTATTAATTAAAATGAATTACAATGAATTGTAAGAACGTTCCAATTCCGACACCAAAAGCAAATAAGGCTACATCACTCTGTGATGCAGGAAAATCTAATTTGTCTTCCCTTGTATTCCCCAGTGTGTCGTTTATAGCTTTTGTTTAGAACAGGAGAAAGTTTCCTACACCAATCTCTCCCCTTTCTAATTAATGGAAAGCTTTTAAGGTTGTAACGTTGTCTCCAATTATTAAAAAAAGATCTCAACGTCTTGCATTCATAGATTTTCTTCAGCTGCTATTCTTTATTTGTATGTAGCTTCTACGCACTGCTCTGACAAAAGCATATTTTCCTATTTACTTCACGTCAATGGAGACATATTTTATATACAAAGTTTCATTTCCTTTTTTGTTGTAGGTTAAGCAGTTGGTCGCTATATGCTGCTTTGAAATTCCATAGTCTTTACATATAGCGAGAAACAACTGAAAGCTGAGCGTCTTAGAAACAAGAAATATTTAAAAAATTAAAACTAATATCAACAAAATTCTCATATTACTGATGCCCGAAAAGTTTACCTAAAATAAACTGTGTTCTTTAAGAACCTTTACGCTTTATACAGTAAACTATTGTCTGTTATGTTAATAAGTAATTTAAAATTATACAAAATTTATTCAGAGTGAATGGCAGCTAAAATCACATAATATTCGGAATATATTAATGTAAAATTTTAAATATAGATATAGTACTAATTACGTAGAAAATGAAGCTAGCTACAGTGAAGCAATAAATATTACACAAATATAAATATTTGCTAAGGCTCCACTTATCTTAAGAAATTTATATTAATACTTCTTTCTTCTTTTCGAATGGAAATCTATTTCAAAAGCAAATCACTTTCGTCCTCAGTCCATCAAAAACAAACTCCGTCGTCAAGGAAATCTCGGTTACCGTGTTTTTTCTTAAGTTTGTTTTCAGCATTACCAACATCTGAAGACGAAACAAACCTAGAAACAGAATAAACTGCTGGTATGTCAAAATTCATTACGCGATGTTTATTTTTTAAAATAAATATCGTTTCCCAAACTATTAAATCAATGGGACCATTTAATTGTTTTAATAATTTAACTTCGGGATTTATTTCATGGTTAAATGACCAAAAATGATCTGCTACGGCCGATTTATCAGTTCGTTCATATTTAATGTTACGAAAATGTTCTTTCTTTCTGGTTTCCAAATTTCGTTTCGTCTTTCCAAATAAACATGATCACAATCTAAATTCACTTTAATCACCAAAACTCAAAAACGAAACTCATATTTAAGTTCT